>JAXGGA010013391.1:0-35402 GCA_038373865.1 Uloborus plumipes | reverse complement strand
TTAAAAAGTTAAAAGGAATCTCTAACGTTTTTATTGTAACAGGTAACACCAAAGAGGTAATTTCCGTACTTTCTTTAGTGCTGAAATTCTTGTTTACATTTTTTCTGGCTGACTGAAATATATTTAGTGTGCTTGTGTAAGCTTCGAGTTTTTTCTCAATAGAAAACATATTTATACTTTCTTTTCTGAACTTTAGAAAATGACGCTTCGGTGGAAAGAAAACTTTCCTTCTTTCCGCCCAGTTGAAATCACCGTCCCAGCGTGATCTAGACATGATTGGATATTTATGCCTCCGAAGTTTTCTTTGCGATACCTCGTCGTGCTGGGATTCTTCTTTAAATCCAGAAAAAAAAAAAAAAAAAGCGGGAAACTTTTCTGTAGTCGAATCCTCTCCATATTGTGGATGATCCCATTTCTTCTCGCTTCATTGGAACCAGGATTTTCCATTCTGCTGCTACCCTGTCCGAGATGCTCTGGAAACGAAATTGTGTCCTTTTTCCTTCCCTGTCGGATTTAGTCGTCGAGCAATAAGAATGAGGACATTCGTTTTCGTGGCAGATTGCTCTTGTGCTGGCTCTTTTTCTCTCCATCCCCTTCTCTCAAGTTCTGCATGAAATCTTTAAATAAAAGAAAAATAGAGCCTGAGTAGGCTGCTTTATTTTTATTGATGATCCGGCTACCAAAGTTGAATCACCCTCGACTGAGAGTTTATGGTAAAGTGAGCAAATGTGTAAGAACTGAAGTAAAGACGAAGTGTCAACATATTTCCTCTTATTCAGTAGAAACAGATACAAGGGAGGGGCAATGGGTGCAATCGCCCCTTCCTTGAGGGACTCATCACCAGTAATTTTTCAATATTCAAGTTCAAAAAAGGCATCATAGACTATCTTTAATGCTGGAAGAAGGGAGGTTTAGGACTGTCTTCAGGATTCGTTTTACAATTGAAGTCCAGAACATATGATGTCAACATTTGTAAACCAAGATGTGTGGTAAAGATTACGTAATAAAATAAATTGCCCCTCCTTTGAAACATTTCCAGACCCGCCCTTTTTTAAAAGGCTATTGAGGTACAGTTAAACCTCTTCGACTTTTTACCTCTACTAAGCGATCACTACTCTTAACGGCCAATTCTTCGTTGCACGGTTTTTTCCTCTCATAGACCTCATGTTATAATTTCACCCAGCAGCGGTCACCCAACCCCTTTCAACGGGTGGCAATTTGTTGAGTTTTTACTGTACTTTGAAGCCCAGTGGCTTAATCGCGCTTCCTTACTGAAGACCCTGGTTCGATTCCTGGGGCAACTCAGCCTTTCATCAATTCAGTGGGTCGATAAAATGAGTACCTAGCATGCTTGGGAGCTAAACATTGGTTATTCCGTGTTCGGCTGACAGTTAAGCCAGAACATCTGCCGTTACACCCCCTAAGTCCTCCGTTACAAAATCTGTGGGCATAGCAGGCTTGGGCTCCCATGGGCTGTTGCGCCACTGAGTTTAGGAGTATGGAAGTTCTTTTTTCTTAGCTTAAAACAACCGCAGTTTTTTCATCCATGCAGCTCTAGCTAACATCAGAAGGATGCCTATCTATTTCTAGGATAATTTGGCCTGAGCAAATTTTACTCCAATATTCAAAATGAATTTGTCCGGGAAGTATTTTTCTGCCTCTTTTCAATTTATAACTACAACTAGTGTTTCCATTATCCTTGAACTTGGATGAACGAAGCCTTTGCATTTAAAGGTATATTATAAATGAAGATTCAACTTCAAAAATGGCCGACTGCATCTTTTTTCAAAATCTCGTCTACAGTTGATATCCCAAAGGATCTTTTTCGTACTCGAGTATCAAAAGTGCCTCGATATTAAACTTCACATCGAGCGTTTTTTTTTTTCAGTTGTGCATCCCTTTTGAAGTATTGCGCCGGAGGAAATAAAATGTCTTTCAGGATCTTTGACGTTTAGTAATGGAAAAACGTGCCTCCCTACACATATGGCCTGCGCTTCAGTTTGGGAGTCTATTTCATATTTTTTGTGTACACTATCGAAAGCGGAGTGACTTCGTAGCGCTTTTGGATCCAACGGCGGTGTTTGAATACATGATGGCTTATCCCTATGATAAGTTTGAAAAAAAAAAGGAAGATGTCGAGGGAGATGCGTTAAATTTCTGTATAATCAGTTCTGGATAACTTTAATCCAGAAATCTATTTTAGCTGTTCAACCAAGGATTTAACTGCGTTTTTGTATCTGTTGGGCACAAAACTGAAGAAAAATTTGAGAAAGTATTGTTTAGTAACCAAAATTAACGAAATGGTAATTAATTACAAAAGTTGGTTGAAAAAATGAATTATTTTGGTTCGAAATCACAAATGATGCCACTTTTGAGCAGAAAAATAAAAATTCCAAATGTTTAAAAGTGTTATGTTACGTTTCCTCACGCTATCACAATCAATTCTATACTATTGAATACCGACCATATCTATCAATCTATGTATTTATGTTTGTATATGCATTGATGTCCGCATTAAGGTGACTTCTGATTGCCTTTTGAGTGGAACGTCATCATAGATGTCACACCACCTTGATAATGGTGATGTGAGTGAGGACCTATGACAGCCGTTTGGAACTGAAATTAACTGAATATCTACTTTCTTAGGCGTGAGCATAAAATCGACTGGGAGGTGGGGGGGATAGACCTGATGCATACAATGTAGACTTAAACGGATGTGTTGCATACACTGTTCAGACTATGCCGTCAAATTGTTGGTCAAGTATGTTAAAAAGAAAAAAAAAGACTTTGATACTTTTTATGTAGTAGCTTTAAATTGCAGAAATAATGTTATGATAACCCTAATGAAAATTGTTTTGGCACAAGTGTACTACTTTCTTTAAAATTGATATGACAGGGACTGCAAAAGGCTCAAGTGCCTATAAAAACTTTGGGAATGTTTTTAATTTTGATTTCGATGTTAAAATGATTTTGTTTCTCCAGAAATTCCTGTTTTGTAGTTCTACTCAGACGGAGAGGATGTCTCAAAATATTACCGCGGTGTACTCAAAGTGGGCTCGAGATCGACAGTTCGATCGCGATGGACAGGTTGCCTACCGATGACCTAAATGGGGTTTGAAAAACGGCTAAATATCGCCGAACTTGGCGACAATTGGCCATTTCTTGCCAAATTCGACGCCAAAAAATGACACCAATTTGGCGATGTCTCTTCACTTCCTCTTTCAGCCAATAAACTCCAAGCAGATAATAAGTCGTCATTGCGTGACTGAGGCGCCACAGGGAGCTATCTAATTTCTGGAATTTATGATGTCGCGTAAAATATCAAAAATTTGTACGAAACATTCTAACTTATAATAGCACTGAAAAGTATCTTCCAAATAGTTACTTTAATAGTAATGGATTTTGCGAGGTGTCTTCAGTGTTGCCAACTTTGCAAAATGAATACGTAGAAACTGTCATTTTAACCCTGCCAGAGTGCAGCGTAGGGCCTGTCACTATTTCTTTTGAAGTTAAATAAAATATCAATCATATTTTACCACTTCGTGGGTCATATTTTGCTTTAATGATTATACCTGTCAAAACACCAGATATCAATTGAGTTTATAATGAAGAGCTAAATTATCTTTGTCGCTTCTAACTATTGCAATTTGTTTTAGTTGATTTGGTAAAATTGCGCAAGTAATGCGTTAGCTAATAAATCTTGATAGCTACGTACATGTTAGAGCTTTATTTATTTTATTATTATCCTTTGAAAATGGGATGGAATTTCAATCAATTGAATGCTTAGCTGGTAAGAGTGATGTTTAGTCATTGCCACAGAATATGCAAATTGGACTTAGAGAGAGAAACATAGTTTGTTGAGAAGTTATCTCAAATCAGATGGTATTTGTAGTGAGGAACAAAATGCATTTATTTCGAGCTTTAAATAGTTATTAACGCTTTATTGTTTATTGTGATCAAGATTCGAAGTTGGTTTTCCGAAGTGATATTTGCTTTCTTTCACTTCATAAAATCATCACAGTATTTCTCTTCAATGAATTACTGTTTGGTTTTTTTCCTCTGCGAGAAAAGTTTCCAAAATGGAACAGACCTTTTTACAGCTCTTTTTCGGTAAAGCAGCTCATTTGCTGTACGAGCACGTGCCCATATAATTCTGATTGCTCTCGTCTTTTGAGTAGCAGCACTAATGCCTCTCTCTCTCCCTGGCTGTGGTTTTTATTCTCGTCGGCGACCATTTTTATTGCGCTAGGACGTAATTGGATGTAAAAAGCCGATGGCTTGTCATCGGAAATCAATGGACGTCTCCACGTGAAGTTTGTTTCCCAAAGTTTGTGATTTTTTTTTTTTTACGTCGGAGATATGTTCATTGTTTCTTCCTTTCTTTGTGTCTTCCTTTTCTTGATTTCGAGTGTTGATAACGCTTCATCAGATTGACGAAAGAGTTCAAAAAATAAAACAAAATAAATAGAATTTTTTGTAATTGAATTGGTATAGAAAAATCAATATTTATATCCGCTTTTTGCTGAAAAAAAAAGAAACTCCGACAAATGACGGATTAAGTGATTCCATTTCTTAAAATAGAGATGAGAATCACCAGCTTTGGAAACACCTAAACATATTTGCATTGTTGGCACTGTTATTGAATATTTGTCGATCAGGTTCTGGACCTGTTTGGTTGCAATAAACTCGTGAGAAGTTTTCTTCCTTTTTAGAAATCTTTGGAACAGGAACAATCTGAAGGATCCTACATTCTTCAAAGTGAATTGCATTTCCGTTTTTTGGATGCAGTGAAGCAGAAAAAGTATTGCAATCGGAAAATTTAAGCACACGAAAATCGAAAAAACCGTCCGTATGATCCTTTCTCGTCAGCCATGTCTTTCAAATAAACTCCATCAGACACCATTTCCTCTTTAAAAGCACCCACTGACTTCATAACAAAGCAAACAGTTTACGAAGAAAAATGAACATCATTTCCATTCAATTTTCAATTCGGTGAAAAATTAGCTCGCGCGAGAGAAAAGTTTTAAATTGCTTTGCAAATTCGTTTTCCTTGCTGACTTATTAGTGGCTGGGGCACATCCAATTAGAAGCGGTGGGGAAGGTGGGGGTGACATCGTTGTGAATGAGCGTCTGAGGTAAGTAATGGATTCTCTCTCTGGACATTATGAGAGCAATGAATGCCCATTGGATTGGGTGGCGTGGAGCGATTCTAACGACGTGGGGGCAGTTTTTTTTTCTTTCTCTTGATGAAATCGATATTTAATTACACGAAATACGACTCCGGTTGCTATTAGTTGTTTTTCAAACTCCGACATACTTCGTTTCCATGGAGGACTGAAACTGTTTCTAAGTAATGTCATTCTTCTGAAAGGGTAATGAGTTCCAATTTTATCTTCTGTACGGTCCCTGCTAATTTTGAACTCGAATATCCCCTTGAATATTTGCCGAAAATAATTCAAATTTTTGTGGTGGTATTATTTTTTAATGGAAATCATTTTTCTAAACACTGTGCAGGGGAATCGGGGACCACATAAGAAGTTGTGATTTCGTCAGATTTTTTCATTTTTGTCAGTATCTTAACTCTGTATCTTATCTGTACAGATGGAAGTATACATCTTGTAATAACGGTTGCGAAAATAAAGGTCTTGCAGGTTCAACGGGGACTCGCTGAAAACACGCACATATACAGAGATAATATTCAAGAATATGTGTTAGCTAAAAGATACTGAAACTGGATTGTGTTTTTTCAGTGCATGTAGTAATTCGTAACTATTGCATCAAATGAACTTATGAACCACTTAGACATTAGCCGACATTTTTAAAGCTATTTTGGAGATTTCACCGTTCCATTTGTCAAATAATTTAGTGAAATTCGTGAATTGTTTTTTAACCTAGTTTTCGTGACTTTCTGGTTGGTCCTTGTTCGCTGTACATTGAATATTGCTGCCAAATTTAGTGCATTACGTTATAAAAGTGTTGGAAACCAAGGTCAGCTGTGGACCTATTGTCAAATGGCCTCCTTCCTCGTCAAACCTTCGTTTTCTGCAATTAGGCTTCTGATCGATAAGGATCTAAACAACTAAAAAGACAAAGTTCTCTAAAAAAAAGTCGGGTCCATTCGTCCCGGAGCCGAGAGGCTCTTGCAAAGAATTTTATGGCCGCTGCCATCGCGGGTTGTAATTGGAGGCGACCCTAATTTACGGCCGCCATCGAACTGTCAGTGGCGGCCTAACGTTTCCCATCTGCGGACTCATTTGAAGCTTTCATTACCTAATATCGACGGCCGGAAAAGCTTAACTTGAAGAATGGCCGGCGATTCCCCGTGCCAGTGTACGTTTCGTCTTATAGCGGATTAAAGAACCTCATTTGTGCCGTAAGTAACCCCCTTTTCCTGCTTTTATTCTCGTGTGTAGGCTCCCGTTTTATGACAACGGCACGCTCTTGGAACCCCCTCAGCAGTCACTTTTGATTCAGAGCACGATGTTCTCCCTAGTCATTTTCAATTTTGCCGTATTGCTGAAACAATTTAAAAAGAAAAAAAAATTTAAAAATTCAATTCTACGTGTGACTGACTGACATTTCACATGCTATGCAGTATTTTTGATATTTCATGCACAATATACATTGTTCAAAACATCTTCTCCTTGGTTTATCGCACTTTTTCAGCTGAATTAAATTTCATGATTGAAATCCCATCCCAGCCGACCAACTTGTCTAGTGTTCAGATGAGTCTGACATGGATGGGGAGGTCCCGGGTTCGAATCCCGGCTCGTGCATGGGTGTATTTTCTCTCTCTTCTGTCCTTATCCTTTTTTCGTATGAGTGTGTTGTTGTGCTGTGAATGGTTGCCTGCCCTATATACAGGTCTATAGCATGTGTGCACTGTGTAAGTCAGTTTCACACCAAATTCATGGTACAATTGGAAAAGTGAAGCAGCGTACCCTACAAGATGACAACAACAACAATCCCAAAATACATTTTGGATGATGTTTAAAAAAAATGCTAAATTGAGAGAAAAAAAAAAGCAAGCTATAAATACATGGGTTGACTGACATTTTGCAAGCGAAATAGCAAATATTTTATAACATATAACGCAAAATGCACATTATGCAAAAAATCTTTTCCCTTTGCTTATTGTAAGTTTTCAACAAAATCTAATAGTATAATTGAAACCCTAAAAACATTTTGGATGATTTTATAAAAAAATGTTGGAAAACATAGCAACTGACTACGAAAAGACCAGAATTTTATCATTATTCTAAGTGTCGAGCTGTACAGTATACATATGCAGGAACTTTTATGTAATCACAGCGCAGTAGTTAAAAAAATTACTTTAAGGAATACCGAGAGCAATGTTACCATTTTCCTGGAGATTTCAAGATTTCCTTTGAAAATTGGTAGAATTTTTTTTTTCCTTTGCGTTCGTTTTTTCTTTGTTGGTCATATTTGACTGCATGAATTTTTGAAAACATTGGTAGGAGTATTTTGTTTGTTTGAACAGCGTGTATATAAGATAAATCTAGTATTCTGAGGGTCGCTGAAGTAAAGTTCGTGTGTTTATGTTAATTTTCCGATTTTTAATTCAATTTGATATACATGCATCAAAAATAAAGTATTGTTTCTAATAGCTAATTTTTCGGGCAAGTGCTAAATCTTGCATTAAAACCGCTGAACTGACAACGCTGGTCTAACCTAGCGGTTTTTCTTTGATTAAGTTTGAGTTGAGACCTTGTAACGTTTCCATTGGTTCTCCAAAAGCTGTATTTAACGGTGGCGGGATCCAATTAAACTTCTATGATATTCATTCTCATTAAACATTTCTAACGATGAAATTGTTCAGAACTGAAGTTAGTAAAGATAATGAAATTTATTTCCGAGCTCAAATTAAAGTGCTGCGATACTACATACCATGGCATTTATGAAGACATTTCTGCGTTGGGAAAAAAATAAGTAAAAATGGAAATATCTCTTGAAACAATTCGGAAAAGAAGCGATTAGAAAAGTTTCTATACAACACGAGACTAATGCTAGACTTTAATTAAAATCACATTAATGGCGGAGACAATTACAAACGTGAGGAGGAAAAAATACATTTTCTTTTATGATGATTAAACGGACAAACGCAAAAGAAAGAAAAAAAAAAAATGTATGGAATTACTGTAACAAAGCTCGCCGTTTTGTTGTTTAGTAATCTAATCGCGCCACAATGAAAGTTTTTTTGTGCGTAAATATTAAGTTGAATACTAAGTAATTTGATTTTGCACAGTCTTGTAGCTTTTAAACTGTTTTATTAATCTTTAAAATAAATATCTTATTTATTTCTTTGTTAACTGAGGTTATATTAAGCTTTCCATAGTTTTAATGTAAAAGTAAAATAACGTGTTATTTAAAAATGTAGCAATCGAAAGAAGTCTCTTTCTTCCTGCAATTTATTTTTCTCTTTCCAGTAACAGATGGTTTATTTTCTTTTGTTTTTATTATAATTTTCTCAGGAAATTAAATGTTTTAAATTTCATTTCGTAGCAGATTTTAGTGTTTTTCTTTCATATTGTAAAACTTTTTTTTTTGTATTCTCTCATTTTGAATGATGAACTTGTGAAAGAAGTTTTCTCATTGGTTTAAATAAGTAGTTCTGCCACTTTTATGAAGTTTGCTATTCTACCTTGAAATAAATAATCAATAAATAAAAGATATGAACGACCATAAAGTAAATATTTTAATAAGGGGCTGTCCATTAATGATGTCACACCTTTTTTCAGCATTTTTGACTTCCCCGCTCCTCTTTTGTCAGAAAATGTCACACTACACCTTACATCCCTCTTCCCTTGACACGTGTGGTGCTGTTTTCATAAACATATTATAAAAAAGTGTAACGTCACACTTTGTGCGTGTGTGGGTGTAGGCGGTCGTTTGTGTATGCTCCTTTGCTGCCATGTACTCCATGGGCCCTGATTCTTCCTTGTCACAAATTGCCACCATTTCACAAACCTCCCACACCCCTACAAAGCATGACATCAATGATGGATGATCCCTGAAACCTTTATCATGTGAGGCAGCGAGAAGCAAACACATGTTAGTGGACTTATTTTTTTTAATTAAACGCATGCTAACTACTAATAAAGTAATCATTGGTTTGCTTTCATTGATAAATTGTTAAAAATCTTGCTGATTAGTTTAATCAGCACCCTTTCAGGGTTACTAACAAATTTTTGCCGTAAAACAGATGAGTTTTTCTTACCAGTTGTACTGGTTGTTTTTAAATGGTTGATTGCAGTGGTTGGAAAAACTACATATTTTTCGTAGCGAACTACAACTACAGCTACTTTCTTATAAATGTAGTTAACTACAGCTACAACTACTTTTTTTCAAAAGTAGCGAGCTACACTACTTTTGAAATGTAGTTGCTACTTCGCTACTTTTTAAAAAATAAATAAATAAAAAGAATACACCGTTTGAGGATCGACCGAAAAAATTCGAAAAGTGGTTTAGTTTAAAAAATTACCTCATTCGAATATGGAATAGAAATAGGAATTGTCTTTGAATTTATTTGTTACTTTTCCTTTTTGTTGATTTTTTTTTTTTTTGCTAAAATTTGTCCTTTTTAGATTTTTTTACAATTTTTACGAATATTCGCCACAAGAACTACCTTGTTTTTTCCTTCGTTCTCTCTTTTTTTCCATTTATTTATTTATTTTTTTAATTTAAAAGTAGTTTACAGAAATCGCTACAAACTACTATTTTTTTGCATCGCGCTACTCACTACTCTACTTTTCTTAAAAAGTAGTGCGCTACACTACAAACTACTAAAAAATGTAGCTACTACAGTAGTTTCGCTACTTGTAGCGCGCTACTTCCGACCACTGGTTGATTGTAGCACTTACATCACTTTGCTTCTTTGTTTTTCATTTAACTAAATTTAACTCATTTATGCCCAAGTTTTTTTTAACAATATTTTTCAACTTTTATCTGCTTAAAACTCTTACTTGGAATGGTTTACATACATTTTAGGCGTAAAATAGATAGCTGTCGCCATATTTATTAAGTTATTTAACATCCTGTTTATGGGACACTGGGCAAATAGGTGAGCAAAATACAACCTTAGTAGGGAACAACCAAAGTAGTTCCCTTTTTTAATGTCGTTCTTAGTCTTTTCCTATCAATCATTTTTAATATTCACTTATTGTCTCCCTGTAGATGGATTCAGACCTACATGCTTTTGGCTTTAAATCTGTAACAGACATGAGCTATATTGCACCCAACTATCGTTATTTAATGAAAAGAAGTCATTTTTCTCGTGAATTAACTTGAAAAATTTCTTTTATTTCGATAACTCTATTGGAGTTAAAGATGTAAAACATTAATGGTCATGGTTGTAAAAATAAATATCCACGAGGTAATGAGGAAGAAAAGTTTGGAAAGATTAATTTATACAGTGAAAAATACGTTTCCATTTTTTGAGCAATTTGTTCTTTCTGATATTAGACTCTTTTTGAAATATTCGTAGAAAGTTAGTTGGTTCAAGTCTGATCATGTGACTGAATTTTACCTTGGTTGTAAGGTTATCATAAAAGACCATTAATATTGTTGCTTTTATTATTTCTTACTAATATTTTTGTTTTATTTTATTTATCCTTTGAATTGGTAACTGGAAGTGTTCACTGATGTTTTATGTATATGTTAAAAAGTGACCATAATTCCTCTGCACATCCACCGCGTGAAACATTGCTTTTTTTGCTTGTATAACGCGTTTTGAATGAAACAAAGTACTTTGCTTTAAACAAAAACAAAATACTGTTAGCAAATATGCATCTGCCGGTATCGATCCGAGACCAGAAATAGGAATAGCATGCTTAATGCTCGCTCAATCACGCAAGTTTCTCCGTAAGGTATGGGAGCACATCGGACGCAGGGAGATAATGATGGCTCTTAAAATCCGATGCTTAAACCGCACTGCTATCTCTTCGGTGATGGATGATCCGAAGGTTTGTGCTCATATTCGCCACGGGAGCTTAAAATGAAGCGTATTCTGAAGTGCCCGGGTGAAAGTATGGGAATGCTGCTGCATTCGGAATGTGTTGCTACGTTTAACCGTTTGACCCCTTGCCATATGAATTAGGCGACGAAGTTGTATATTGAAAGCTTTTCTCGTAAGCTGTAATGAGAAGCTGTTTCACAAGTGCCCATAGTTTTCTTTTTGCTGTACAAACATTGACTGTTGTTTCAGATCTATCCGAATCTGTAACTGTTTTGATTTATAATGCGTAATTAGGGCACGTTCCAGCACCTTTATTAGTGTATATCATCAGCAGTTCATGAAAAAAAAAAAAAAAATACTAATCTGTCAATTTTTATTTCTTAGAAAGAAGATGGGGGGGGGGGGGGGGGTAGAACCTCCCCGGTCTGCGAAGTTTTAACTTTCCACGAGAAATAGCTTTGCATTTTCTATTAATTTGTTCTGAGATTTTATCACAATTTTTAGGTCGATCTGTTAGACCTTAAATTTTACGTTGTACTCTTTACCAATTTTTGCTTTTGATCCGATATGTTGTAAATCTTTTGAAGGTCCTTTAAAGGATCATTCTTTAAAAAAAATGATATTGAAGAATAGAACCGTTCGCAATTGTTCACATGAATACTTCTTGAAGTTTTTTTTATCGTGATGTGTTTATATATATATATATATATATATATATATATATATATATATCTTTTTTATTTAGTTTTTTTTTCCTCTCCAAAAAGTAATTTCTGAGAAAAATCAACGTGAAAAACTTATTCCTTACATTAATCTTTCAAAATTTATTTTCTAAATATCAAAATCGTGACACTGCACAAAATGAAACACGTTTTGAGACTACTAATTTTGCGCTTTTGAAAATGAATTCCCCTTTCTTCGTACATTGTCACGCTCAAACGAATGCATTTGTTCTATAATATCCCTATGGAGATGCCCCAAAGTGAATAACTGATCTATTACAGGAAAATCTGCAATGGAGAAACTTTCCTTTCGCTTTATCCGAGAAAAGACGAAAGTAGTGCTGTTAAATCGAATTAGCAAGTTAATTTGTACTTTCTTCATCTGATTTCAACCAAGCAATTTTTTAGTGTCTTGGGTATTTCCATTAAAATAATTGAAATAACTAAGTTTTTTTTTTTTTTTTTTTTTTAACTTTTTGGGTTTCTGGCTGTTTTGTTTCGATCCAGGTAGTACGACAGTTTAACCACAGATTTCTTTTCCATTTATAAGAGCAGGTATAAACTGTCGTACCCAGACGTATGAAACCTTGAATAAATCCCCAACTCCAAAGGGTTCGAGTGAAAATTTCAACGCCGTTTTCTAAACTAGATGAGACTTATGGCACAACATGTGTTCCGCCCGGTTCCTAAAGGTTAACTCCCACTTTAGCCTCATAAAATGTACTTGGTTATCCCCCCCCCCGCCTTCATTTTATTCCGCAATGATTTTTTCCCTTAATTTGATGTAACAATGAGTTAAATGTACCAGTAATGGACAACTTTTGTTGTTGTTAATTTTATCAATCGGGTACCTGAGGAGAGTTAAAATAAAAAATTGTAAGGAATGCTCTTGCAAGATTAACTGTCCATCATTGTATACATCCTCAGGTGTAACTAATGCACAAAATCATTAAAAGTATATCTTGTTAAAAAAAAAAAAAGAAAACTGATAACGTTTTCTATGCTCTTGTAATTGGCATATTAAATTTCCGACGTACCAGTGACACCCCCTCTCCCAGCTAAACTGAGTCACTTAAATGTGTATGTCGACGACAAGAAATAGCTAATATTTTTCAATGTGCTTTTAATTAATCCAGAAGTTTGACTGTCAAAAATTAATTTTGCTCGTCATTTAAGTAAATTATTTAGTTTGATTAGTTATAAGCGATAAGTGCACCATTTTTGTACCCCAAGTGGCCGCTAATAATAAGCCACGTGACCCAATGCTGGCTCTTATTATCAGATGACGAATTAAAACTTATAGGATGTCCAATCAAAGTATCAGTTGAACAGCAGACTATGGAACTCGAAATTAGTGTATTTTTTATTAGTGGATAAAAATGCCCATTAAGGGAACAATCGAACAATACATAATCCTTAACTGGACCACATATAACTAATATAACGAACTTATTTATATTGCTTTATAAGCATCACTTAAGCATGGACTTGAATGTTTAATAAAGCATCAAATGCAATCCGATTAGGAGAATAATTATTTCAAATCAAATAGCATCCAGAAACAAGTCTTATTGTTTAAAGGAAATCTGTCAGGATTTGGAAGGAATATCTTTTTACAGCAATACTTAATTGATATATATCTTTCGAGCTCAAACAACAACGGGCAGCTAAGACATTTTCTTTTCTCTGTCTGAAGAAAACGACGGTCTTAGCTAATTAGATATTGTTTCATATGTTTCCATTAGTGTCTTAGAAGCTTGTTTTTCACCATCCAAAAGGTTGGTGGTACATGGCCCATTATTGGTGCATTTACCTTATCACTCAATACTTGGGTCTTTTATTCCCTTTCAATGTGATGGCACTAAATTCACTTATTTACTTTTTTTTGTTCTTAAACGTAATATCGCTAAATTTGCATCCTCACTAAATTTACTTATTTATTTTTTGTTCCCCTTTAACGTAATACCGTTAAATGTTCACCTCACAATGCAGTTTCATTAATATTTCTTATATATTTGTTTTACAAAATCTACATGAGAAACCACTGATTAATTTTTCCGCCATCAATTCTGTACCTCCGAACCAGATTAACCTTTGTCCATTTTCGTCATTTTTCAGTAGAGGGCGAAAACGATTGTCGGATACATGCAAAGTATGGGACTCGCGCTCTTTTCACGCTGCTAAATAATTGTGAAGGAATTTGTTTTATTGAATACTGTTTTAATGGGTCGATGTGGAATAAGATTCTACATACGATGAAGCAAAAAAGTGAAAATCACAATTTTTCGACTTACGTCGTTCTGGTTCTGAGGTGCAAAATTTATTTCAAGGCTCAGAAATGGAGAGCTCGAAATATGAAATGTTAGAGTCGATTGAAGATGGTTAATTACCATATCTGTTAATATTATTAACTCGTTAATGAAGCCGAATTTTTCAATTACTTGAAAAGAATCGAATGCAGTGGAATTTTCTTCGTCGAAATAACCCTATCTGACACAAGGATCTAATACGACTTAGTCGGCGGTGGAGTTCTCCGCATCTTTAATTCTTTGTGTCAAATAAAGCTTCTGGTATTGTATGTTTAAATGCGAGGATGCATGAAATGATTTTTGACTTTCTCAATCTTGTTTGCTTAATGTTTCGCTGTATCTCCATTTTCGAAGTAATTTATTTCAAGACTGAATAATATTTTGAATCGCCTTTTTTTTTTTAGTTTTAAATTCATGAAGTTAGTTTGTTTTTGAGGTTGTTATTGATGTGAGTTTGTGCAAGCAAGATTCAAATCTTTCTGGATTTTTCAGAAAGTTTGGTTTTCATGGTTCTTATTTGATTCATTTGGGTCGCTTTTATCTTGTTAATTCAAATTAAAGTTGTTCTTTATTAAAATTCTACCATTAAATATAATTTTTTTCAGTGGAAAATAGATGTTAATTAAAAGCGAAATTAATTGGTTGAAAACAGACATCGAGAACTGGAGATTTCGAATAACCTTGATTCCAAGGATGGGAGGTCTTTTTTTTTTTTTAAATATTGTTAATTTTTTTAATGGCCTTAACCGGTTTTTGAAATCTATGTCGAAAAATCTTATTCGGCTCAAACTTTTCTAGTATCTTTTCTTTAAATGAAGATACGATTTTAGTTATATTACAATAAATTTATTACTATTTGTGCGATTCACAGTAGTATTTTTAGGGTGTGTGTTTAAAAGTAAAGTGTTCTTATGTGTTTAGACCTATAACACTTATCGTGTATTAACGATCATTTATAAAAAAAACTAATATCTGCATATTCTCACAATATTCCGGTGTGGTACTGTTGACTGGTTATGTTGTCCACATTATGATTTAGTTATAAGTGCTGTCTACACCAATTGAAAAGTAGATTCTTTTTCAGAGTCGTACAGCTGACAAGACAATGCCAAACAAATAACGTTTGTTTTTTCACTCGAGTTGTTTTGACAACATGCTAAACACAATAGGAACAGAAAGACATCATACAAATTTTGATTATTCTTGTAAGCAATCATTTTTCCCTCACGTATTTAAATACTTTATACCAATTAAATGTATCATTTTATGCATTGTAGTTTTATTGGTAGTCATAATATAGTTAAATATTACTTGTATAGTCATAGCATACCTAACAAAACCTACCACTGCAATGGCTCTTTGATAACAGTTAAGATTCGGCTCATGGGGTCTTCGCCCAACTGTCAAATTTAATGTGACATTTCAGCCCAGAACCTACTCTATCTCGATTGCTGCAATATCACATTTCCTGTCGAAAAGTTTTCTTCAGAAAAAGGAAATCAACTCTCTGTGCTCATTTCTCCACTTCCTTTTGTTTCACGTCAAAAAATATCCAAATGATTCCAAACCAAAGGCAACATCCAAAGGCTCTGCAATCAATGAATATCGGAAAGTACAAAAGTCATTTGATCAAAGAGTTGTTACTTGGTCTTCTCTTCTCTTTCGGCGATTGATTCCACTTCCTTAGATCTCATTGTATCCGAGAGCTGCTCGGAAGCCGCATTTGGATAGTATAGGGAGGAAACAACTCTGGTTTCCTTGTCTTCTTAGAAGTGCAACTTGTTAAAGGTCGGCTTGCTTTTGTTTTCTTGGGATTTAGGAAGTGCAGGAAATTTGTTTCTTTTTAGTCATTCAGTGTAGCTTTCATTCAGTTTTTCCATTTTCAACTGCCTTTTCTTATATTGTAATACTGTTATTGAATTTAATGGTAAAAAACTGAAGGAAAACCCCTAAAGCATTGTATAGTTATCCAAAATTTAGAAATAATAATTATGTTTGTGTGTTTCAAACAGGGCTGCGTATTGGTTTCTTACCATTTTCAGACCAGCTCATTCTTCAATACTGTCAGTCATTGTTTCATGTGGCACCACGAAGACCATTGCCACAAGAGTTTCGACTCGCAGTTTCCCCACTAAATGGAAGCACCTGGGCTCTATTCAATGCGAAACTGCCCTAGAAATTTTATTTTGCCGTGAGATACTCCATGCCATACAAGTACTCGAGGGATCTTTTACATGCCGAACAATTATGCGAGACGGACGCTGTCGATTTGCTGCACCTAGAAAAAATCACCGACTGGATTCAAGTTTAGTCCTGCGCCTTCCTGCGTAAGAGGCTAACGTCTAAACCATTTCACTACTCTGTCTACTTATAATTCATTGTCTTGTGCAGAGTATTATGTAGGAGACATGAGATTTCAGTCACTTCAAATAAGATAGTGAGAAACAAAGGGCTGTAAGTGAGTCTTCTTGCGTTTTTATTAAGTTATGTTCAATTGCTGATTGCAAAAATTGATCCACGCTTCTGGTAAACTTAGAGCTACTCTAATAAAACTTGCTGGGATTGTGGTACATTTGCCAGCACCAAAAAACCAGACACATGGCTAGTTGAAGTATAATGGTATTTGGCGAGCCTTGATATACTAAGTGTTTAAAAAATATCCAGTTTTAGACCGTTAAGAAGGAACCACAATAAGAAGAATCAGCGTTTTTGCCGTCCATCCATTTTTTGCAACTCCGCCTACTAGTGGTTGATTGAGAGTGAAATTAAAATAGTTCTGCTTCTTTGTTACTCCTAGAATCGCAGCAGTGAAAAACATAACTAATGTTTTCTATCTTTTCCTCTCCGTATCATATATTTTCTTTAGGAAAAGTGCTAAGTCAGACGTACGAGAAGAGAAAAACCATTCTTTTTAAATTCAGGTGGAATGGCGGAGCAGAGATTTCTGGAGTTTAATGAGCCGTTGAAATAAAGAATTATCCGAACGTAACACTTCGCAAAATATCTCTGGGTTTCAGTATGTTCCTGAATTTATTTGAAAAAGCTTTATCCAAGGTACTTAAGTTATTCTTCTAGTTTTAGGAATATTCCCCCCCTTTTTTATATTTTTTATCGATACTTTTTTTTCCTGTGGAAGGATGTTATATTTTTTCCAAGAAAGGCCAGGTATTAAGTGCTTTAAAGAATTATGTCGTCGAATGGAAGTACTAATGGTTTAAATTTTTTGAATTATGTTATATCATAGGGTGTCGTAGTGTAGTAGTAAATATGAATGCAATTGAGGTCAAGATACTTTTTTCTAGGATACGATGATTCTGATGTAGCGTGAAGAATTAATAATGGAGGCAGTGTAACCTGTCTTTTTTCGCAGCAGCATTTGCAGTGTGACTGTTCTTTCTTCATCTAATATGTCCCATCTCCATTAAAATGAAAAATAGTCCTTCAAGTAAATTCGAATCTAGAGCTTGAATCCGTCACCTTGTGGTAATTTAAGAAATTAGCCAAAGAGTTAAAAAAATTCACGCTTAAATTTCTCTCGGTAGAACATATGCATAATTTTTCTACGTTGACTAAAGCAGGAATTGACTTTAAAAAAAACCTTTTTTATGTTTCTTGTTTTTACTGATCTGATGTAGTTTTGTTTCTTCACTTGGCGAGTCTTTTCTCTCGAGCGTCATTTTCACCATTTGCCTACTCACTTATTCAAACCATATTATAATGTCATACTTATTGATGGGATTTGAATGGAATCTTTCAAGCAGAAGAATCATTGTTAATGGGAGTAGAGTGTCGAGGGAGGAATGATGGGACATTAATCACTTCCCTTCTATACGCTGCCTGCGAATTTTAATGATGAAGTGCCTTTAATCGTTACAGACAGCAGAGAAGAGTGATTTCTAACTTATAAAGTAAGATTATTTCAATCACTAACGCTTGAATGAAGACTCTTTTTAACAATTTCAGGACTTCAATATAATGCATTAGTTTTCACCAAAGCAGTTGCTTTTTTTTTTCAATGTTGTAATAAAATTTAAAAAATTGAAATGAAAAATGTGCAGCGCTTTTGATTCAGAAAAAAATGTTGTAAGTGCTCTCACACATTAACCCTTCACTGCACGATTTTTTATATTTTCATGAAAAAAATCATTTGTTACCTTTTAAATAGCCCAGAGTTCAAGAAAAATGAAGAAAAAAATTAATCTTAAAAATGTGCACCAAAAATGATGTTTTAATTGTTTGTTCTATGTATGGCACAAAGCACATAGCATATGCTTTGTATACCGATAAGTGTAATAATCTACAATGTGTTTTGTGCCATAAGTGGTATAAACAAATTTTCCACTAAGTGTATCTAAACATTTTTAGAACAAAGGAAATAATGACCAAGCACACTTGTAACGGAAATGCAGACACTCTTTCTTTCAAAAGCAAGAACTGTAATACCTAGACTAGTCCAACTAACTAGTGCTTAAAAATCACACTAAACTGTTATAGCAATGTTCCAGAAGGGGCACAAAGCTCAGTTTAACTGCATTTAAAAATCATAGGAATATATGAGGGTTTATTTGGTTTGTGCCAGATCTGGCACACCGTGCAGCGAACGGTTAACCCTTTATGTCCCAAATTAATTTAACAATGAATTTTTACATACATTTTTGTTTTTTTAGTTGAAAATACATCAAGCGACATGTATACCGAGTGTAAAAATTTGAAAATCTCGGGGGTCTAAAGCCCCCTACGCCTTAGGGCCTCTAAGAAAACTGTTTCCGATCACAGGTACCATCTGTCGACCTCTTAGCAAAGTATTATTCAACCGCGACGAGATGGCCGGTGTCAATCAAATGAGAAAACGAGTCTATTCCTTAAAATAGGTAGAGAAGGAAGAAACTCCAGTGTGCCATATTTGCAAGTTTAGCGACATTTTGGCGAAGTGATAAGTTTTATGAAATATTAAATAATTCTTCAAGCCACACCTGCATTTGGCGAGGAAGTGAAAACAAGTCTTTGCTTTCTTTATTGCAACCCTTATGTTACCATTTTGTTTTTAAATTTAAATGAACAGTTGGAGGCACTGCAGTCAATGGCCAATGGCTGCGGAAAGATATAATACCAAGACCCACCTACTTTCTTGTATCCAATGAGAAATCTTTCTCGATTGTGCAAAAATTAAAATAGTTTCCTCTTTGGCTAATTTCTCAAATTGGGAGACGAATTAAAGGTAAGCGAGGTGACGTATTCAAGCTTTATAACCAATGCCGCAATTGTGCATCCCATTCCTCAATTTTCATCTGCGTATCACCCCTTCCTAAAAATGGACAATCCTGAAAAAAGGAGGAGTCATAGGCCATCTCTGCGAAGTTGAATAATAAAAGGAGTGATGCTTAAAAGCTTCAGCATGGTTCCAGCCATTTAGGATTCATAATGCTAAATTAATATAAGCGAGACTTCCGAGTCCCGTCAGTGCATAAAGGGTTAAAGCTCAGATGTTGTGAAACCATGCTATCATTCATGTGACTTAGGGACATTTTTTATCGGGGATAGCTGGAACGCTTATGCGGAATATGATGGAGTACATCGAAAAATAAGTTCTAGTAAATCACATTTGTGCGTTATGCTTGTTGATGGTGTATGTGCTGCATTTAAATAGGGTTGAAAAAAGAACTAGTTTATAAGTAAGAACTAAAATCACGAATGCTCCCATAAATTTTCTAAGCGCGATAGTAACATTTTTTGGTTAAAAATCCAATAAAGTTTAATTCATCAAACATGCATAATGTTATAGAAAATTCTATTAAATTGAACTCATTGTATAAGTTCATTGTTGAGAAGAACATAGCCTCTGCTTCTGTGTAATGCAACTAAATGTTGAATATTTCCATCAGCAATATTTAAGTATTTGTTTTCGCTGGGTAACGGATGTATCTTATGAGATACGTTCGTTACTGAGCCAAAAAATATTCATAAATAATGTTTCTATGAACTTTCAAAATATCACTGCATTATATAGAAGTATGGCCTATTTTTTTCATACAGTTCATGAAAGGGAAAAATAATTTAACCCTTTATGTCCCAAATTAATTTAGCAATGAATTTTCACGTATTTATTTGTTTTTTTTAGTTGAAAATACATCAAACAACATATATACCGAGTGTAAAAATTTTGACCATCAGTAGAGTCTAAGCCCCCCCCTACGCCTTAGGGTCCTTAAGAAAACTGTTTCCGATCGCAGGTACCATCCGTCGGTCTCTCAGTCAAGTACAATGAGTGTTACTTTCAAGTACCAGCATGATTCCAGCCCTTTAATATTCATAATACTAAATTAATATAAGCGGTACTTTTGAGTCCTGTCGGGGCATAAAGGGTTAAAGGTCGAGATCTTTGTGGGGTGTACTTTTGCTTAAAATGGATTTGCCTTGCAGCCGATAAATTATTAAATGTCACAAGCTTTAATGTATCAAATATATTTAAGCTTATGAAGTTTTATGAAATAGTATTGCCACACATTCCAAGCGAGCTTTGCAATTTGGTTAATGCATTCCGTGGTTTCGCTCTAATATAATTATACGCGCCTCGGCCCTGCAAACACAACACTTTCCCAGGACCGATTAAAAGAAGTGTTTATGACTTCGCCTAATTAATTGTTCACTTTAATTATTCTTCCACCTCGTCGCTTGCGCTTGTGGCTGGTTGTGCCCGGGAATAAGGGCATCGCACTCTGAATTTAAATGCCTGGAGCCGTACCCGTTAAAGGAAATGCTCGTTTTAGGGGCGCAGGTGTTCCGAACATCGTTTCGGGAAAAGAATGGATGAATTTGGGAGCCGAAATCGCCGGAGGATTACGGATTTTGGCTCCAGAGGCGTTGTTTCTTGTTTCTTTCTCTTTAAAATTCATGCGAAAAGAAAGTGTTCTGTGCATAAATAAGTTGTTTTGGCCCCTTCGAGGGGGGAGGTGGTTTCCCCGAGACGTTTGAAACTTGGCAGTGGGTACTTGTTGGGGATGTAAGCATAAATTTTGCTTTTGTTTTGTCACTGAATTGATCTCCAGGGATGTTTTCTCGCCCGCTGATCTTTGTCTTAGAAGCTGAGGATTCAACTTTACAGTTACATGTGCTGTTTCATGTTTTATGTCTGAATGAATTGCGACGCAGTTTTTGCTTCGTTTCAAGTGTTTGCGTTGTTGTCTTAATAAATACGGAAATAGTTCTTCCGTTCAGGGTTCCATTAACAAGTAATGGGGTTTGATATCCTTGCCTTTCAGTATGTCCTTACCAACCATCACAGCAAATACCGGACTTCATTAAAAGAAAAAAAAATATTTACAGTTATGATTTTTTTTTTTTTTTTTTGGTTTTCAGTTACAAATATAATATATATATATATATATATATATATATATATATATATATATATATATATATATATATATATATATATATATATATATATATATATTCATTAATGAAACAACAATTTATTTTAGATTTAAATTGGTAAAAATGTGAATTTTCTCCAAAGTAGGGAACCCCAGGGGGTAGCCAGTACAATAATTAATGTTTGCTTCCAATCTTCCATCTACGAACTTTCCGTTATCGCTCGCCTCCCGAACTTCTTAAAAAATGTTTCCAAGTTACTCTTCTACGTTTTTAAAGCATTCAAAATAAACCATTTATTTTTTTTTACTACTTTATTTGATTTATATTTTACCTCTTTACCGCATTGTTTTTGATGAAAAGCTCACAGAAAAAAAATCTGCTTAGTTTTAATAATTTGTTAGTTATTTAATTTTTATTATATCTGCGAACGTAAAAAATAGAAGCTTAACTACTAACTTGTTTTTTGATTATTTAATAACTTTTTATTTTAATAAATTTCACATTATTTAAAAAGTATCAAAACGAATACATTTCATCCCTTCAGCTTTAATTCTTGCTGTCTGTGTTCATAATATACTTCGATACTCGTCCCATACTACTCTTTTTTTCATTTAAGCAGCATTAATTAGTATTTTCGTTTATAGCAATATTTTTGAGATTGCGATTAAAAACTAATTTTTCAAGTATGGGGGTGGGGGTGGACTGCTTAGTAGAAAAACGCTCCTTTTTGTCAATATTTACTTGCGTAGCTGTCTATAAGAACGGCTTAAGCGCAATTTTAATCTCGCCATTCGTAAATGTTTAATGAGTACACCTCATACGTTTGAGAAGCGAAATGCCTTTGACGTAAATAAATGTACGTTTTTGCTGCGCAATCACTTCGTGGTTCGATGGCTGCCATCTCTTCTAGTGTTTCTTCTTGCTAATTGTTCCTGAAACTAAAAACGCAGAAAAGAAACCGCTTCCACGCGCCGCAATTGATTCAGTCAAATGAAAGCTTGTCAACATTTTTGAATGTGGCACAAATTCAACGTAAAAAGGGGGAGGGGTGGAAGACGCTGGCGCCAACCCTCTTCTTCGACCGGAAATTAAAAGTGCCACTGAAAATCATTTTAATGATTCCTCTCCTAAAGCAGGCAGCTGATGAATCGAACTTTTCTCTCGGAAGCTTTTGTTATTTTGTTCTGTGAGTTGTTGGTATAGTTTCCTCGGTACGCTCGTAATAGTTAAGATACAAGGAATCCATTATGTGTGGTGGTTTATGGAACGAGCCGTTTCGTGTGTGTGTGAGGAATATAGGTGATTAGGGGGGGCTGCTCCAGCCGGTTGGAACGTTTGATAGGTTTCAGGTGGCGCTACTGAACTTATATTTTTATCTAGTTAATTAGTTCCAAGCCGAACCCGCGCAGAAAAATTTCACTCTATCGTTTCTTCTTCGGATAATCATTATAAATAAATTATTTATTTCGGCGCAATTGAGCTTGCATATTAAGATCGCTTTATAGAAGAATAAACTTTAAAATGTTTAAAAACACTTCACATCAGCGTTTTTCAACCTTTTTGACTCGCAGAACAGCAAGAGCTTTGAAAAAATTTGTTTACCGGTGTTTTTTTTTTTTTTGCAAAACCTTAAATTTACCAACCGTTTAAACCGTGTGATTTTTCTTTACGGACTGGTGAGGTTATTTCCCTTTCCTTCTTCCTCTTTTCTATCTCTTTCTTTTTTCAAAAAAAGGAAAAAACAAAAGGTCGAATCGGGGACCATTAAACACTTGCGAAAGAATTTTGCGAAGGAGTTAGTTTTTTTCCCCTTTTCACAAACACAATGATAAATGAATCGATGAATATATACGTAAAACCTGGTGTCAAAGAACAGTTACATAAAATATTTAAATGCTAATAATTTCTTAAATAATAAATATTTCTGAAAATCCATAGAAAACCAAGAAAACTCATGTAAAAGGTATCATATAGACCGTAATTATAAAAATGATGTTTTCTCTCTTTTTTTCTTTTCTTTACTGAGTGAAGAAAATGTTTCAACCTGGACGAGCAAAAATCTCGGTGGGCCGGTTAAGTTTATCTTCACTTCAGTCCTCGAGGGGCCACAGTGCCTGTCATTGTTGTGACTTAACCTTATACGGCACCCTCGAGGCTTTTTATTGGACAATTAAAGCAAATACAACATTTAATTTTCACAAAAACATAAGCCGATTGCAAGAAATAATTACGGGAAGCATAAAACAATTACAGCATATTGTGAAACAAAAACGTAAGACATTTTTTCAATGTAGTCGGAATTAACAATGGTAGAACACTGAATTAGATCGGTAAGTTAACCCATTAATCCCTGACATTTTTTTCCCAAAGATATTTTGTATACTGGTTACAAACAGTGTTTAGTGGACAGGAAAAATAATTTTAAAAAAATATTATGTAAAAAATAATTTTTTAATCAAGGGAAGAAAAATCGTCTTTTAAAAGTTACGATAGACCCCAGAGGGTACATACTTTTTTTACTAATTTTTTTTTCTACCTACCATATAATATTTAAAAAGACATTTTATAAGAAGAAATAAAATCAGCAATTAACATAAAGCGGGAAGCTGGGAATAACTTTGAAAACTTGGCTTTTTTTCTTGAGATTATGAACGATGTCATTTTTGATAAAGGTCATATTAAAACTGCTACAGAACACACTTTACAATGGTTATGTGCTGTAATCTGTTAATAACGAATTGAAACAATACCAAGGTACTCATTGAACACTATTATTTGGTTGAAATGTGCGTTTTGGGGAAATTCAGACCCTTTTTTGGACCGTTCCTAAAAAGGGACGCTAGGCATTAATGGGTTAAGTTCATCTGCGGACCAGTGCCGGACCTCACCGGTTGAGAATCGCAACCCTAAATGACTGTACCATTTTCTGGCAGAAAAAAAAAAAAAAAGTATCGACCGCGTCACTCTTTACGAACTTTATTTCTCTCTTCGATCTGGGCAGTCCTCGATACCGAAAAATCCATCCTCCTGCTTATCCGGGGGAAGCGAAGAAACACTCGGAAAGGGGAGTAGATAACATGGAGGTAGAGCCGGAGATCAAGTTGTCACGGTTGACCTCGACATCGTTTGATGGATGCTCTCTACGTGGGTGTGGAATATTTGCGCCTTGAAGGTTGCTTGGAAGATTTATGTGATCTAAAACCGTAGCTAAGTCCCCCATCTCCATCTTTGCTCCTTACAATACCTTTCGTCTTGCGAGTGTCCGTTATGTTTTTGATTTGCTTTTATTAGTTTCACATGTGGGTTTGTTTGTATGTATGTATGGAAGTATGTAACTGCGAATAAAAGATAAAATTCACGTTCTTTGCAAATGCAAAAGTAATTAATTTAATACTATTATTAATTCTAAAGGCTGAACTATATTGCATGTTGAAGTATTATTATAAGTGCATGCAAACTTAGCGGATGTTCAATAGTTTTGAAAGATTAAACTTGGATTAACCCTAAAAGCGTATTTTTTAGGTTTTTTAAACTATAATATTTTTTTATTATTAGTTTCACACGTGGGGTTTTTTGTTTGTATGTATGTATGTAACTCTGAATAAAAGATAAAATTCACGTTCTTTACAAAACTAAAAGTAATACGTTTAATACTATTAATAATACTAAAGGCTAAACTACATTTCATGTCGATGTATTATAAATGCATGTTAATTTGATTAACTCTAAAAGCGAATTTTTTTAGTTTTTTAAAACTATAATTTATACATATTATTAATTATTTATATAATTAATCTTTTCACTATGCTTGTTGAATGTCTGATGTTTTAAATGATAAAGTGGCTTCAAAAACGGGGAAGGCCTTGTACTGTTTACTGAGGATTTTAGATAAGAGGAAATTGCAAGAGACGAAGTTTCGTGAAGTCGAATGAAGTACTTGTTCGCGATCTCTTAAAAACTGTACTTTCACACTTAAGAAAAGCAAAACAATTATGGTTCTTCCTCTTAATCTGATTTTGCAATTGTTTTAACTTTGCACTTTAACAAAGGCACGATGAAATGCTTTTTAAGTTCATGCACTTTTGGGGTTTTACTCTGGGTTTTTTTTTCCCTCCTTCAACTGTGTCTTAGTATGACGGCTTTTGAAATAGCACTTGCATAATATCAATATGCAAAAGTGTTTTTATAATTTTATGATATCCTGTAATCTTGAACCGAAACTATCTGGGAAATTGCAACTCTAAAAAGGCGATGTGCGCTTTATCAAACTGTGAAACAACTAAAGCAGTGAGCAACCGCCCCTAAGCAAGGGCTAAGGCAGGAACATGCAATACACCGCCACCTCGGCTATTTCGATTCATGGAGTGCAGTTTCGTGCTTATTGTGCACTCATCAGCATGGAATACGAAAGTAGTCGAGTTGGAGGCAAAAATCCTCTTATAGCATTGAATGTGATTCACGTGAAACAACCCTCCAATGCAAAATACCCCGTTCAGTATTCCAGAAACAAGTGAAAAATCTATCAGTTTCATTGCTGTGAGTTTTACTAGTAAAAACTCGTTACAATTTTCACCTCTAAATAACAAAAACAGACTTTTATGTGCATGAAAGATACTTTCGAAATGATAATTTTAGTTCTCTGGTATGTAGATCGTAGTGAATCCAAGATGCTTCCGACTAACATTTCGCGAGATTGTTATGTATGTTGCTATTTAACTGTAAAATAATTTTTAGATAGTTACAATAACAATGATAATAAAAAGACTTGTTTACGGAATATTTACCAAAAATACTTGGAGGAAAAAAAATTCCTCGTTTTTTATCGTTTTTTACTCCAAGAAGTGTTTCGGTTTGTTTTTTAAACTGCATTTCTTGAGTTACTTTTCTCAGTCATAAGATTTTTCTGCTGATGCAAAAACATTCGTATTTTATTTAATAAAAAGATGGGCAGTTGTAACTAGTTCGTATATTGAGCTAAGCCGTTCGTTCGCTTGCCTGCATTTTTCAAGTATGCATTGAAATTCAAGCGTACTTGCAATATTTAGTAGATTAGCGGCATATATAAGCTGTTTACTCTTTATGATCGATACATTTAGCTTGAAACGGACGTGAATACCGTTTTTTTAAAAAAACATGAAAATGAGTTATAAATTAAAAAAAATCACCTCAAATAAATTTCAAAAATTTCATAAATAACTAAATAAATAAAATAATATTCTTTTTAATTCTGAAATTTATTTATTTTAACTTGGTTCACGCTAAAAAGCAAAAAGAAAAAAAAAATATCAGATTCCAAAATACAACGATCAATATTTGTAGTTGCTCTCAATATCTTTGTGCTATTTTTGAAACTAATGAAATTTAAATTAAAAATTTAGGAGAAGGATTAATGAAGGCGGTATAGTAAAATCTGTTCATCCAAAGTTACACACCTTCTAATTCTTTGTTTGATCTTTTTTTTAAACTTCTTTGGTTGCTTAAGAGTTAACATAATACTATATTAATATAGCAACTACAATTTTTGAGCGTTGTAATCAAGATGTCGTGAAATTATTTGATTTCATACATTTTAGTGCGAATTAAGTTAGTAGTAAATGTCTTTAGATTGAAAGTTTTTATTTGATATATGCTAGTTTTATTTTTGGCGATATTTCTTTCAATGTCATTACTTTTATCTTGTTTTATTTTTGTCCCTAACTTTATTTCACTCATATTGATTTCCATTGTCACTTTTTCATTACTTACTTACACAGCGATCCGCAGAATATATTCGCATAAATATTTAAATGCACCAGGATTCGAGCGCTCCTGCTGAAAGAGAGGATTTTCGGAAGAGAAGTCTTGGAATTTCGCTTTCTTTCCGCGAATAAATTTCTGCCGCCCTTTCTTTACAATCGGAATTTTGTCCCTAATAGTATGTTATACTTGGGTAGGTTTCTTTCTTATCCATCGCGGACGGATATATTCCTCAGGTTCGATGTCGGTATTTTTTTTTTCTTTTTTGCTCCCACTTTCGTTTGATTTTCTATTTTTGTGCTGAAATACATTCTAAAAGAAAATGGCGTTTTTTTGCGTGATTTGGTGCGTTGGGATTTTTTTTCCCTCCTTGCAGAATATATTTCGAATGAATTTCTCGAGTCAGTGGCGTCGATAAGTTTCCTACTGGTCATAGTATTGAGTTCTGGAAAATTTTAATCTTTAAGGTTCTATGCTGGATATTGTTTTCTCTACAGCATGCTTTACGGGGAAAGAACATATTTAATTGTACATAAATAGAAATTATTGAAAGAAAATATATGGTCTTTAACTTTTACTTTTAAATGAGCACATGTTCCCAATATCCTTACCGCCCCCCCATATAATGTTATTTTAATTAAGAGCATATCGTACTCAGCCAGCAGAAGTAACACATTAAAAATAAAAAAAAATTGAAACACATATAAATAATGAAGTCCATTTTTTTTTCCAATGAAATCGCACAAAGCTAGTTTATGTGGTTGGTGCGTGGTGATGCATGAACGATATGATATAAGATTAAATTTTCATAATCTAAAAGAAATTTTTCGAATTTTAGTTTCCGTTATTAATTTATGCGACAAAAGCAAACCAGTAATCATGACATCATTAATCGTTTTGCACATAATCACTTATAGTATTTGAGGATAAACCAGTTAAAAATAGAATTGCTGGGCTTCGATATCGCTTTAAAGCCTAACATAACACCTTGTTGCCTTTTCCCGAAAATGTGCAAAGCTCTGCTAAGACCTTTTGATTTTGATAACTAGGCATGGAAAGGGATTACTGTGCGCATAAGAGAGTAAAAGAGCTAGCGGTATGAAAAGGTACCAAAAAAAGTATGAAGAATTGTTGGCAGATTTCTGGAGAAATCATTCCATTCGTCGGAGCCATTCAAAGTACTAAGTATAAGGGAGAAAAAGGTAAAATACAATTAAGGCTGCTTCCAAACTGATAACAATTCATCATTTGCCGAAGTGATTGTTGGGATTGACCGACCCGGTTTATTGGGAAATGGAAGTTTAGCTCTATTTTTTAACTGGGGCGAATATTGAACTGCTGAAGACGCGTATTTGATACTAAGTTCTTGTGTACAGTAGACTTTAATTAATCTGGACTAATTGGGGATCTCATTCGTCTGAATGAATGAAAGGCTGGATTAGCCGAAATGACTCATGAAATGAGCCGAAGTGCATAAACAAACTATTGTTCTCAATAAAAATTGTGTTTGGAGAATGGAATCTAAAACTGCATAGCACAATGTCGTATACCAGTGTATATGAATGAAACAACTACTTTTATAAAAGTAGTTTAAAGTCGTCTCTTTTTCACATTTAACATTTGTTGATCAATAGTTTTAATGTTTTTGTTTTCCTTTTTCTTTCTTTCTTTATTTATTTTTTGTCGAATTTTATAAGATTATATCTTTTTGCTTTGAAAAAAAGGTTTCTTTTATCCACAAAACACATGTCCGATTTTTTTTTTTTAACGAAATTGTTTTTTTTTTAGCGTTGCATGTATTTTTACGTTTCGGCCTAGAGATGTTTGTTTACTTCTTCATTCGAAATTTTGCTGCAATTTGAACAATTTGAAAGAAATGATACAAACATAGATTGTGAGGTCTTTTCTTTTGTTTAAGAGCCATTCTTTCTCGTATTTTAGTTTTTCAGTTCAATACTTTTAGTGATTCTCCAAGCGCTCCGTTTTCATATTTTTCGGAATGGAGAATGTTTTTAATAATACATCCCTTGCATGTGTTTCCCATGCCGCGAAAAGTAAAAATATCGTTTTCTCAAGCGGTTTCCAAAATTCTTCCTTTTGTGTTTTAGATGGCGAACGTCCGTAAATTATTCTTCTTTCAAAGGGGAAGCGTGTTTCGTCCCCATTTTGAAAGTGTGCTGTAGAATTATTTACTTTCATGTTTTCCGTTTTCGAAAAATTTCCCATTTGGCAGCGACAAATGGAATTTGCGTGTTTTAGTTTGTATCGCTTCTGTTTCTAAAACTTGGCTTTCATCTTGTGTGTGAGGGTTGCTAAAGAAAGAAAGATCCCTCTCCTTGCTGTGAGGAGTTTTTCTTCTGACAATTTGCTTACGTTTTGCTTCTGGTTTGGCGCTCATGAATAAACTTTCTTTATGCCCTCTGCTTTCTGATTTTCTTTACAACTTTTTTTCCATTAACAGCATTTGATCTCGTTTGTTCTTCTTGATTACATTGTCATGAAAACGAATCAAAGCTGGCTAAGATGGTTAATTGTAATCGTGTGGGGCGTAAATGTTGAATACTTTGTTTAAGCTTCCCAAAAGAGTAACATTTTTGATTTGAGAATTTTTTTTTTTTTTGCGTGTGTTTGAGTGCAGTGACGTAGGCATACTTTTGTTTCGGGGAGGATTTTATACCTGACACATTTCTAAAGAAATCTATGTAATAAATCAAAATTGATTTCATTTGTACCTCCTATTGTTTTTTTTTTTTTTGCAACAGATTATTTAAATGGGGGGAGGGGATTTCTGATTTATGGGCATTAACATGAGAAAATGTAGCATATGATACGCGTATTTAATAATGAAAAAAAAAATCAGATGTGGGCTCCACGCTACTTGTTACGCCTTATAATGCCAACAATAGAAATTTTCGTACTTTATTAATGTTTAGAATTTCTTCTAACTGTTCCGTAATTAAAAACATATTAAGTCGTATTTATAAAATGTAGTTTACACAAATTTATTGCTACAAGCTGTTTAATTTATACTTGAAATTGTCAATAAGGAAGAAACTAAAAAAAAGTAAATAATGCAGAATGTTTCAGTGATGGCATATGAAACAGCAGACATTTTTCAAAAAGAAGATAGAGATACAGCATAAGTTTGTACAATTTTTCAATAACTATAATTTCGTTTTTCAAAAGAAATTGATAATAATAAAATTAATCACTTTGTTTCGAAAAAAAAAAAAAAAGATTGAAAAGCATTTTTGTAGCATTTTTGAAATTATTCGGAGGGGGTTTTGAACCCTAAAAACCTTCCTTTTGCATACGGTTCCCTAAAGCCGGAGCTGAGGCAAAATTGCAAGCAAGTGTCAAGCATCTCCTTACAACATCCACAAACTTCAGTTTCACCCTCATTTGTGCTCGATAGCCTTTAATGGCCTCAACAGCGCAAAAGGAAAGAAAACCTTCTGAGAAATCTAAGATTATCTTCACATTGTTTGCTAAAAATATTTCATTATTTTAGGTGATATTGCATTCTTTGAATGCTGTAACGAGCTGTTCGGTATTTGCTAGCAGTAAGTTTTTATTTAGTTGCATTATTAGACAGAAGAAATAGAACAAATTTTTGTGTTATGATAAAAACGATAGTGTTGTCAATATTTTTTTTAAAGCCAATTATTTTTGGTCATTATTTTCAAATTTCCCATTCATTCCGTTTTGAATTCTATAATATTTCGTTTTCCGATTCTGCAATGTTTTTAGGCTCTATTTAAGATTTCGGATTTGATTACAAATGGTTCAGCACTGAAAACTGGCGTTGTCAATAATATACCCCCCCCCACCTCCCCCCCCCAAAAAAAAACATCGTTTGCAAGAAAAAATTGAGAACAAATTATTTGCAATCCCTTATCATGAAATTGCATCTAAACGTTTCAATTTCTTTGCTATAACATTTTCGGTGCACTCATCGGAATGCAGTGTATTGCTTCTATATAATTGTGGATTCACGAAGTGATGTTTCCTGTCTTCAGAATAAGAGTGCCCAATTCGTAAAAGTAATCGCTTTTTAATAGCTAAATAAATAAATAGAATCAAATAAAAAAAAAATGACCCAGAACGCGCTGCGGCGAAACTATCTGAGCAGATTTTTTGCGTTCTAAATCTTTCTGGCCATGAAAGCACAGTCATTCTCTTAATCCTATTAAAGCCTCCACTCTGCTTAAAGCTCTAGACAGTATTTCTGGGTCATTCCACCCTAAACTTAGCTAAAGTATTTTTTCAAGATCCCCTCAACCCTTTTTTCCAACGCCTCAATGCCGTTCCCATCCGAATAAGCTTGACTTTCTCCCGATTTTTCCACCTTTAACTTTGAAATCACACTAACTGAATGGATTCATTTCGAGCAAGAAAAATCGTTTTAAGTGGTAGCTTCTTCAAAGATCCTTTTCAAACAAGCAGCATTCCAAATTCAATAGAAATACAAACGAGAAGTCTTTCAGATTTTTTTACTTGTTGGCGCTCCTTTTCAGAGAATGCATTAAAAAAAAGTTTTCAAAGTTTTCTCTTGAATGTAAATCGTGCTTTCCAGCTATTTTCATTCATGGAACAACATTTCTTATTTTTAGTAAAAATGTCTTTAAAAATAAACGGAATGTTCTGTATGCAGATTGATTCCTTGTTCCCCCTTTCCTGAAACATAGCACTTGACACAGTAGCACGGGATTTTGAAATTCGAAAATCAGAAAGGGTACTCTATCTTAAAGTCTTAATGGGGGAGAAGGGGGGCGGGGCGGTGAAGGAGGAAATACTTCATAATTTAATCATTAATAGGTATTTATCTACAGTTTTGGGAATTGTATTGTAAGTGATAGAAATAAATATGTAAGTGTCAATAGATGTCTCTGATAATATTGGAAGTACTAGAATTCATCGGTACCACAGAAAGCTGATGAGAAAACAATGTCATATGGGTGGTTAATTTATTTTTCCAGAAAAAGCAGTACCAAAACAGCATTTCGACACCAAACCACCTTTGATACATATGTAAAGGCAATTTTTGATTTTAAAAATGTTTGACTGCTCGTCGAAATCCTCCTTTGTGATTGTTTACGAATAACGACTCCGTATTTTCCAGTCTAAATGGGAAAATTAATTAAGTATAATGACACCTAGGTGCGCTGTTTCGTCTGAAGATAGTTAATAGAAGGATAAAGTTTCTTACAACTAAAGACATATCGTGCATAGTTAACAGTATTTTATGGTGAATAACATAGCTTTTTTTTTCTTTTTTTCTATAATGCAATCTAAATTATATGTAGGAAACGGTAGGTTACTGTTAAGGCATGGTTTAAGACACTTTAAAAAGCATGAACTAATGTCTAAAATAATGGTGCTTGTTTATCAAAGTGTTTTTCGCAACGCGAAATTTTGACTTTTGGAACTCATCTGTCGCTTAACTCAAGTCTCCACTGTATGTATAAAAACACTTCTGTAAATTCATGGGTTGAGCTGGTTTTGATGCTAAGCGCCTCAACTAGCTTTGGTTTGAGTGTACTCTGAAACCGAGAACTAAAGCGTTTGCTTTATTTGTGTGTGTTGCAGGGATGGGCGGCTGTGCGAGGGCGACCAGATCCTGGCGATCGACGGGCAGCCTCTGGACAGCAACATCTCTCACCAGCAGGCCATAAGCATCTTGCAGCAGGCCAGGGGACTAGTCGAGCTAGTCGTGGCCAGGGGCGGGATCAACCACGCCCCGCCCTCGGACGCTTCTTCCAACAACGACATGGTGGTGAGTACGCCCTCTTCTCTCTTTCTGCAATTGGTGTTTTTTAAACTGTTTCGGGAGCGACACGAGAAAGTACTGAACAGTTTGTTGCGTTCTGGATTCTGAAATTTTAGCCTTGTTTGGGATCCTCAGTCTAGAATAGCCATGACCAGGGTTTGAAAATATCCTTTGTTTTGGCTTGCATGGTGATTATGCATAGTTGTAATTCCCAATTTCAAAACTGCCGGTCAGAAAAACTTGATATTTCACCAAAACAGTCGTGAGGCCGTTGGAACTTATTTCGCAAAGGAAAATAAATTGTTCCAAAAAATGTTCCGATAGATGACTCTGTGTGGGTTCAACTTGTTGTTGTGGAAGTATGCTTATTACTTATCTAACAGGATCACTACATTTGTGTTATCTGCGCAGATAATTTTTGATCCAGTGTGGAACATGCTGTTTTATCTTTTTAGTTAACATTTAGTTGCGGAACATGTCGAATATCTAATTTCTTTATCAGCAATATAGGATGCATATTTCTTTAAACTCCTCTTTTTCTTTTGTCACCATGACTGCTTTCTCTGTGTACCCTGATAAATTGCTCCCTAAATTGTAAACCCTCGGAATCTATTGCATATTGTTTTTGCGAGTAACATTTCCGTGCGTAACCAATCCTTTTTGTTGGCTGGCTTTTCCCATGAAATTTACTCAAATTATCTTAGCGGAGCCATTTATCGGCAGATTTTGGAACTCTTTATTTTCTTCATCAAACAAATTCACATGGCCTCATGACTGTCCTGGTGAAATATTAAGTCATTCGGTTGCGTAGTTTTTAAATTAGAGTGTTGAAATCGGGACTATAACTATAATCACCCTGTATATCGATTGTTATATATCATTGAACACTGGCCGTAGCAGATGTGAAGGCCCTTCCCCTTCCCAGTCTGCACCTGTTTTTTGCCAATGTGTCGACGTATTTTTTAGTTACCATTTCAAAGATAATCCTAACTTCTATGAGAAATATTTTGCTTTCAGCTTTGTTTATGCTATTCCATATTGACGCTACCAACAAGTGTGAAACTGCATTATTTGGCTGTCAAAAACGAGCTGTTCCTTTTGAATTCTTCCATCGCTCTGGGAGTTCTTTATTTATGTGCTGCCACCAGTAGGTTATCTCTGAATGAAATACTCATCATGCGTTAAACTTCAGCGGCCGAACTGCTGGCTTAGTGTAAATGGAGTATAAATTTTTATGCTTTCAGTATAAGTACAGGTTAATACATTAGTTTCTTCTTTCTGCTTGTGTAAAGCTGCTCTCACACGCAATTGAATTTTACTTGACTTTTAATCGAATTAAAAATATCGTATTGTTCCGCCGAATTAGAATAAATAATAGTTTAAATGATGATGATGATGATGTGTCTACGGATTGTGCTAAATATTGTCGAAGGTCCGAAGGACCGTAGCCGCTAACTTCGGTGCCTCAGGACTGTAGAGGGTCTCTTGCAGGAGATCTCTATCTGGTAGCAAACCGAGTTTCAAGATCTCTGCAGTAATGCTTGGGCATTCGAAGACGTGTCTTGGTGTGAGTTGGGTGTCTGGGCAGTTCCTGCAGAAAGGATAAGTCCTTGTCCCGTCAGGAAACATTTTCATTCCTTTATAATGTTCTGTTCTGAGACGGGCGATTGTGGTTGTAATATTTCTAGGAGCGTCGAAGTCGGTTATCAATGGTTTCTTTAAGGCCTGGTTTAAAATTCTGCATCTTGCCACTGCATTAATAGTTTAAATAAATAGTTAGTATAGTTTGCCATGAAGTTGGTAATTGGCCAGTTAAGACCAGTCAATATGAATGAGTAAAGGGGAGGGGGGAATGATCAACGTGCTCCGTCAATTGCAAAAACTGGCATACTTGCTAACTAATAGATGCGTGCGTTTTCGCTTGTAAAACGGATGTTCACCTTTCCATATTATCGGTGGTCAAATAGTGGGAGTCGCAGTACTTCAGGCAACTAGATTTCTTTAGACATAAAAAAGTAATTGCATTATAATCCTCCAAGTTATGTTCTAAAATGCATAATATTCCCTCGTTTTTAAATTACTTAAGTGATTTTTGCAGAAATTAAGAACTCTGGGTCTAATGCCCTCTACACATTAAAACGTTTAATGATTATTGGTTTCTCCCATAGATTTTAATCCTTAGTTCCCTCAAGCTGTCTCCAGCAGCAGCGATCTTGATGATATTTTGCTAATTATTTCTCGCTCGCTCTATGTGTCGCCATCGCTGTTAATTTTTGCGTTTAAAGCTGGGTGTGCTTCAAAGTTCCTCAGAGACAAAACTGTCTTCAAACTCAGACATTAATATGCCAGAGCTTCTTTCCATCCCTGTTTTCAGTTTTAATGAGCATCGAAAAGGGCATTTGAAGCGGAACGGGAAATAACTTCTTTGTTGATCATTTGTGGGAATTGAGTAGTAATTAACTTGAGCATTTGAATATCATTACCAGATCTTCATTACCCTCTTTACGCGAAAAGGG
>JAXGGA010013390.1:0-35405 GCA_038373865.1 Uloborus plumipes | reverse complement strand
TCCCTGTCGACAACTAGAATTGCGTACATGATTTCTGATATTCGTATTGAATATTCAAGGCTTTTCTCAAGTCAAATCACACAGTAACTTTTTTTTCAGCTTCATGGGGAATATCTCTTACGCTGGATCAAAATTATCAGTTTTTCTCTCGATATTTCTTGCTTTTTGAACTGCATTCTTTGATTAATCATATCGGGAATGACAAATTTTTGAGCAGGCTAACCCTTTTACCTCTTTTTATGCCTGAGCTCAGCCGTGCGGGTACAGCTAGTTCAATTATAAATCAATGCGTAAAACTTTTCTTTGAAATTTTCGACAGAAATGATCATTTTTTGAAATATCTGCTTCACTTTTTTTACCCGAATATTGTTTTATCAATGAAACATTTCCTGGATATCTTCTTGGCAACGACAACTCAGTACCAACTTCGCAGAAGAAGAAAAAAGCCCATTCGTCCAAAACACAACTTAGAGTATCCAACTCTTTCCAGCGTATATCAAAGAAAGATAAAACATGGGATTTGAATTCTCCCAATCTAAGTTCCGGAGAAAATAATGACCCACCGCAGTCACTCTACAAATAGCGCAAGCGATACAAGAAGAAAACATCGCTCAAGACAGATGACTGTCTTTCTGTGGTACACCGAGATGTCAGGGCTTCCGGAAAGTAGGTCTGTGAGACAACCATCTTTCTCAACTGTCAAGATGCTTTGTGATTTCCTCGTTGCAATAATGGGAAAAATTGTTTTCATGAATTCAATGGAGAAGGGAGGATGTTGTTTTTTTTTTTTTTTTTTTCTTGTTTTAAGCTAAGTCTGTTTGTTCATGCTTTGGAAGGATAAACAGGCTGGACGTTGTGCAGCTGAATTTCGTTCCATGTCTCGGTGTTGTGTTTTGAGATTATGAGGGTTGACGGACTTGCGATGTGACGTTTGCAGACATTCTCGAAGCTCCTGGTTTAAGCCTAATCTTAAATATTTTCTTAATTACTTAAAATATTTTCACAAGTTTTCATTGCAACGACTTTTGGGCTTTGCATTCCTTTTCAAAAAGTTGAGTATTTGATTTTATTCAACTCATAAAGACGCACTCGCATTTGTGTCGTTGGGGAATTGAACGTTTTCAATGAAATTAAGTTCCATCTTTGAAACAAATATTGAAACTAAAATCCCCTTGAAACAAATGTTTTTTTGTAAGTTCTTGACAATTTATGCTTTCCATAAGCTAATCCACTATTTTTATTACATTTTCACTCATTTTTTTTTCTGCTAAATGTCAAATATATGCCAAACTTGAATGTAATCCAAAACTCAGGTTTGATCTACGCACAAGTTTAACTCTAGGTATACGTTAATTTTCCTTTCAGTTAGTTGAGTTTTACATTACAAAAGGGTTTGTTAGCCTAAATCTCATGAGAAGAATTAGTTCGACATAATTACCGTACTTAATGTACGTTCGACATAATTGCCGTAACGTAGCTTTGAACTTTTTTTTTTTCAACAATTTTTTTTCCTTACGATTCCTTACTATTGATTCTACGTGTAAAGCAAACTTGATTCAAATGCTACATTATATTTACCGTAATAATCATACTAACCGAATTTGAACAGGACATTATCCGAAGACTTTGTTAAACAATTTATTTTCAAACACAACAGCTTATTACTTTAAAGCGCATATGTTCTTATAAACTCAGTAAATATCCGCTGAAAATTCGCACCATTCTTTTCTTGAGGCTTAATGAGCCAGTTTTATGCTCGCCAAACACGGAAAAATAACGATATCACTAATGAGCGTGTCATTGTAAGCTGGCGATGATTATTTGACAGAAAATTAACAAGCAGAAATAAAAAGGAGTCGCCTCGTTTATTTCAATAAGACGGAACAAAGCGCTGATGGGCGATTTAAGAGTGTGTGTTATGTAAAACTTTTTAAGACTCTTTAATCAAATAGCTTTTAGGGCCTCAACAGATGGTGCTTAAATGGGATATGTGACCTTTAAAAAAGTAAAACACCGAAATAATAACTGCAATGTAAAATATTTGTAGATTTTTAGACTAAGCGAAGGAAATTTTTGACTGTCAGTCTTGTCAATTTCAGTGCGCAGTTATTTTTCTCATGTTACACAAATTTTGTGAGCACATAGTAGTAATTTGCGCTGACCAGGGAACAGTACGAAAAGTGAAATAATGAAAAAATATAGAATAGGAAAGAATTGAAAGAGAATATTGAGACATATTATGGTACGAACATTATTTGCCCTTGTGATCCCATTATCGAAATATAAAGTCTTAAAACCTGCCGAAATTTAAAAAAAGAACTAGACAAAGACTTGGAAGAAAATTTAACCCATTAAGGGCTAGCGTCCCGTTTTAGGGACGGTCCAAAAAAGGGTCTGAATTTCCCCAAAATGAACATTTCAACCAAATAATAGTGTTCAATGAGTACCTCGGTATTGTTTCAATTCGTTAATAACAGATTGCAGCACACAACCATTGTAAAGTGTGTTCTGTAGCAGTTTTAATATGATCTTTATCAAAAATGACATCGTTCAAAATCTCAAGAAAAAAGCTAAGTTTTCAAAGTTATTCCCAGCTTCCCAGTTTATGTTAATTGCTGATTTTATTTCTTCTTATAAAATGTCTTTTTAAATATCAATTTTAGTAAAAAAAGTATGTACCCTCTGGGGTCTATCGTAACTTTTAAGGGACGACTTTTCTTTCCTTAATAAAAAAATATTTTTTACATGATATTTTTTTATTATTTTTCCTGTCCATTGTTTGTAACCAGTATACAAAATATCTTTGGAAAAGATGTCAGGCATTACTGGGTTAAAATATCCCAGAATTTTTGCCGTTTGCATGTGGAAGGACATCCATTTGCAAAGCGTGTGAAATGTGGCTGTCATTATTTAAGTAAATTGAGAGACTTTTCTTAAAATTTTGTCAGACTTCAAGACCTTCTAGTCAAATCTCGTTAATTCGAGCAAGTTTCAAGCATTACTGCTCAAACGAACTACATTTACGACTTCCGTTCTGTGGTTTGTAGTGTATTGTTCATCGGATATGACGAGCTACTGTTACGACGAACTGATTTTAAAGCCACAGTGGATACATTTGTTGTTTTCAATTATTTGTCTACATGTCTAAAACTTCTTTGTGTGCTTGGATAACTACATCAAAAAGCATAAAGAAAAATTGGTCTAGAAACAATAAATACTTTTTTTTTATTTTGAAATTAAAATTTTTTAACAAAATTTCAAAATGCTCCATTTGTCAAAATCTTTGAATTTCCACTTAATTTCCAATCATTAGGCATGATTGCATAAATTTTTGCATTACATGCAATGTTTTATGAGATAGTTTATAAAAGATGGCTGAAAATGAAAAATTATATGACTTTTTCAGCTGAAAAATTCAATCAGTATTAAATAATTATTTACTTATAATTTTCAAAAAAATGCATTTGTACTCATTCGTAATAATGAAGCTAATTTGAGTTACTATTTCATCGACCGGCTGTAACGCATCATTCACCATTTCCTTATTGATGATGCTAAATTTACACCAAAACGCAACATTTCCGGCGGAATCCTCCCGAGCCAAAACCAACAAACCCTTAATCTCATAAAGTTAAAGTTCAAATTTCGGCCCTCATTTATCTTTATAAAACAAGACGGAGGTGCCAAGAAAAACAAAAAGCGAAAAAATCCGAGCAGGCCGGAAACATCTCAACTCGAGTGGATAGCGCGGCGAGATGTCGATACCGCGAGAATAAATGGAGTCCCGCCATCATTATTATTAAGCGGCCAAGGTGTCTAATGATGAGACTGGACGCGATTCTTTTCATCAATTGTCTCTCTCTTTGTCCCTGCTTTGGGGGTCTCTGTCAGGAGTTACGGCAGAGTTCTTTGTCATTCTGGAAAACTTTGTCCGGGAAGTCAAACATTGGGGTGCAGTTAGTCCTCTTCTTTGAGCCGCTTTTTTCCCGGTGGAGATCTTTTCTTATGAGCTGAAGTAAATGGATAGACGGGAAAAGTGGAGATGGGAGAATGTCGTCTAAATGTATTGGTATCAGATACTGGGCATTGGACATATAATGAAGATAATAATTGGACCTGGCTCTGAATTTAAAAACAAAAATGGTTACTCAAATTACTACTATCGATCAGAAACCAGTTGCCACTCCTCCCACTTCCACCTATATTATCTTTGACCCTTCCATCTCCAGAAATTTCAACTAAACTACATAGTACCACAACTCGCAGCATGGCATCTGGCGCTGTACAGTTGTAGTGCTCCAGAACTATTTGGAGCAGGCGACCAAATTTATAACATTTTTGTAATGAAATCTCATCTGTTTTTTTTTCAAACTAATGTTATGTTATGGAGATTTTTTTTTTCATTTATTTAATAGCCACCATTATTATTATTAAGCGGCCAAGGTGTCTAATGATGAGGCTGGACGCGACTCTTTTCATCAATTGTTTCTCTCTTTGTCCCTGCTTTGGGGTCTCTGTCAGGAGTTACGGCAGAGTTCTTTGTCATTCTGGAAAACTTTGTCCGAGAAGTCAAACATTGGAGTGCAGTTAATCCTCTTCTTTGAGACGATTTTTTACCGGTGGAGATCTTTTCTTATGAGCTGAAGTAAATGGATAGAGGGGAAAAGTGTAGATGGGAGAATGGCTTCTAAATGTATTGATATCAGGTATTGAGTATTGGACATATAATAAAGATTATAATTGGACCTGGCTCCGAATTTAAAAACAAAAATGATTAATAAAAATACTACTATTGTTCGGAAACCAGTTGCCTCTCTTCCCACTTCCACCTATATTATCTTTAACCCTTCCATTTCCAAAAATTTCAACTAAACTACATAGTATCACAACACGCAACATTGCATCTGTCGCTGTATAGTAGTAGTGCTCCGGAACTATTTGGAGCAGGCGACCTATAACATTTATGTAATGAAATCTCTATTTTTTTTAAACTAAAGTTATGTTATGGAGAAGTGTTTCGATTTATTTAATAGCTATCATCATTAGTATTTAGCTGCCAAGGTGTCTAATGATGAGGTTGGACGCTGCTCTTTTCATCAATTGTTTCTCTTTGTCCCTGCTGCGGGCTTTTCTGTCAGGAGTTACGGCAGTAGAAATAGCAAGACAAATGCCATTTTACCAGATTTTATACAAAAACTTTTTTCTTCGACAACTTGATTTTCTAACTCTTAATTTTGCAATCTCTTTCCTCGCCATTTTAAGCTCGAAATCCACCATTCATAATTCATACAAGCCTTCAAACACCATCAATTACGCTTTCAACTCTTTTTAAAACTCTGTTTATCTGCCAAGCAGTGTTTTTGAAACAATCCAAAGACTTCAATAATCTCCCAGTACCCCACTCACTACTTGTCAGCCCTTTGTCTCAGATTCTGTAGATGACATCGGCAGCGAGTCTTTGAACTCCGGTCCCTAAATTTCCAGTTGCATCTCTCCTTCTTTAATTATAAACTTTCAGACCTTTTGAATCCGCTGACTCAAGTTCCCGACCTTAATTACCACTGCTTCGGGTAGTCCGCGTAATTGACCTACCTAACTGCAAGGGGGTGAATTCCGGGAAAGTTGCTGCGCCTTTCACGTTTGTTTAGCTGCTTGGAACGTGTAAAAGGGGTGAAATTACTGTTTTGGGCAGTCGTACAAAGCAAGAGTTGTGTAAAAAAAGATACTCTGTAAAATCTGTGGTAAGATTGTAATTACTAAATGCAGCTGAACTCTCTTCATACGACCAATAGCGAATTTTAGGGACGTTAAATTGTCCTTAGGTAGAATGCTTCCTTAAACGGGAGTTTTCCAAAACTAGTGTTTGATTCGGGATCAGTTTCGCACTAAGGATATTTTCTTCTGGTAGGAGCTCTTAATTTTCAAGTACTCGAATACATAAAATGAGAAACAAAATGGGTGAAATTCCAACAACCTTCCCCCTCACAGATTTACGTACATTCTTTTTTTTCCCTCCGTTCTGTAAAGTTTTATTAAACAGTTTTTATTTTAAATGTAGGCCTACTTTATAAAATTTCAGAGGGAAATAAAATAGTGCTATTTACCGTTCCTTCTTTCTAATATGTGTCTTTCTCTCTACAAAACCAGTTTGAGTTTTTAAATCATAAAAGACACACAGCAACGTACTCGTAATTATCTTCAAACCAATTACAAAAAACATTTACTAAAGAAAGATACAGCAAATATATATTTTTAAGAGGTTGGCTCCCCAGTAGTTGTTAAGTTTTTTTTTGGTAGAAAATTTTTTCAGCAGCCGTATTTTAAGGAGCATAATTTTCAATCATTACATAACATCTCCAAAATTAATTGCCAAAAATCGCAATTGTAGTCCTTTTTTTATCTGGTCAAGAGGGCTCTTTAAGTTACTTTTAATGTGGGGTTTAAGCCAATTAGCCCCGTACGTTGGTGGACCTCTCTCCGGGATAGTGAAAAGTCTTCTTTAAATAGTGAAAAATAGTTAAAGAGTAACGTTATATAGATAGCCAACTGTATTTACTTTTGTCAATAAACACAACATTTGTGTTCACTGCAAGAAATGAACTGTTGTTTTTACAGTTTTATTCTGGCAGACGAAGTTCCAATTTAAAACTGTAAAATGCACAGTAATAAACTGTAAAACTAGCAATTTTACAGTTTCTTGCAGTAAAGTTAAGCATCTTACAGTTTATTGCCATAAAATACTGTTAAAACAACAGTATAATACTGGCAGCAGAGGTTCCAGCTTAAAACTAAAATGCACGGTAAAAACTGTTAAATTAGCAGTTTTGCGGGTTTTTACTGCAAAATTAGCTATTTTACAGTTTGGTAGAAAGTTTACAGTTTATTACTATAAAATTAGCAATTTTTACAGTTTATTACTATAAAATTAGCTGTATTATACTATAAAAACAACATTCATTTTTACAGTGTATAAACACAACACTTGTGCAAATTTAAAAACATACCCCTTTCCCGCTTTTTCTTCCAGCGAAATAAACTTCTACTACAGAAGCTATCGAATAGGGTAGTTGTGACCTACTGAATATCCCTTTTTTAACTACTAGATATTGTTAAGAGGCTTACAAAACACAAAAATTCACCATTGCCGAATTTTAAAACACAACGGTTGATTCTTAATGATCTTTTTAAAAACCCACGCGCAAAAAAAGCGCGCCTTAAAACCGAAACCCGTGACGTCACAGGGCTGTAACTTTCAGCCTTTCATCCATAAAAATTGGATTTTTGCTACATTATCGTTTCATTGCGGGATTTTCTCCTTCCGTAATCAATACCTTAAAGTCTACTAATTCACTATTTAAAACTGGATTTATCAAAGTGCACTCCAATACCCTGCTAGGGGTGATTGTTTTGATATTTTTTGGCGAAATCCGTAGTCAAATTTTTAAAACGCATCACTTGGCGAGAAAAAAAACTTACGGCAGTGGAGAGCGAACAACAGTGCGGAAGCCGGAGAAACCGGTTTCTCGAGCTCCTCGCACTAAAGCTTCTCGCTCTTTCTTCGCCTTAGTGGAAAGTTCAAAAGCGCCAACGTCACAACCGTCAAGCCCAGTGACGTCACAACCGCTTGAAATTTAAAAATTATTTAAAAAAAAACTACTTGTTGCAGCGCAAAAATTTTTTCGCCGTTGATGTTCATGTCTGTTGCTCTATCATATAAAAATAAAATTGAAAAATCGAAAACTACCCTATTCCGAAAGTTTGGACATTCTCAGCCTACTGCTTATATTAGAAACTAACTTTGTCATTTTTATTGTCCACTGAAGCCTAAAAAAAGTTAAATAAATTTCCTCGTAAGAACAAACGCGTGTTTTCGAAATTTCTCGAGGCTAGTAATGATGAAAAACAAGAAGCATCTAATCCACGTTCTAACGCTCCCCGAAGTTTCTTCGGCAAAGAAACAAAATACTTAATTCGAAAAGACGGAATAAAAACGGATAGGGTAAAAAAAAGGGGGAGAAACCAAAAAGTTTGTTTTGGAGTTTGCCTCGGGGCCATTCGATTCGTTTCGTCTAAGCAGAGTTCCAGAAAATAGAAGACAGATGCGCAGTTGTCGGGGTGCTCCTTGACAATGGGGGCATTCACAAATTTTTGAGGACTCTACAATATAAGTTAGAAGTAAGGTTAAATGTCGAAATTTTTCTTTCAATGGACAAAGAACGAAAATTGATTTAATGAAGTTTTCTCGGAATATTATACAGTGAACTCTCACTTATACGCCGCCTCATTTATGCGCCGTTTTTCACTTATACGACGATTTCGAATGGTTCCAGCATATTCCATAGCAAAATAATGATGAGTATCATTCGTTTATGCATCGCTCTAAAGATAAATATTTCACTTATGCGCCGAATTTTTCGTAAAATGTACAAAAATTTATTTATTTTCTTTAAAAAAAAAAACGAATTTCTCTTCACTTTCCTCTTTAGTCCATGCGGAAAAAATGCCTTCCGTGAGCAATAAAGGCGAATGATTAGAGCTCGGAGAGGGCCAATTATCTATTATGGAACGTATTAATGGGAACAGTTTGTAATTAGGTATCCTACAATTTTTGTTTTCTCTTTATCATTGTAGTTACGTTCCAGTAATTGCCAAACCTTAGTAATATGCCCCTTGTATATAGAAACATTCTTATTCATTCTCTCATTAGAACCTATGTTGCGTTTCAGTTCTTTAAATAGGCTTGTTCACTTATACGTCTCTCTCACTTATGCGCCTTTTTCTATTGGTCCCTTGAGCCGGCGCATAAGTGAGAGTTCACTGTATTTGCAGTGAACTCTCGATTAACCGCGTGGATCGCGGGAAAGCAGCAACCACTATTAATAGATTTTTTCGAAAAAGCACGAATATAAATTTTATTTTTCTTAACATTTCTTACCCAAGAGTGCGGTGTACCTACTTCATTCAATAAATTATTTTACCCTTGCGTTTTCGTAAGTACCACTTCTTTATAGATTGTATACGCTTGAGAACCTCAAATACAAATAGTTTCTTATGCTGTAGCTATCGTCACTGTTTTTACAAGCAAAAGACTTTTATCTTCTTTACCCCTTATTTTATGCATTTTTCGGATTATCAGCGATTTTCATTATCCGCGATGTCCGTGGCATCCAATTCCGCGGATAATCGGGAGTGTACTGTACATGCTATGTTAAAAATTTTAAACGTGCTAAGTGGAAAGAAACAAACTAGCTAAAATTGAAATTTTGTTTTGTAGAAAAAATGAATGAACGAAAAGGCAATGCTTGAAAATAGCTAAAAAGTTTGCTATATTTTCAAAATGAATATTAGTGTTTTAATCAAGCTTAAAATAAGAAAGCTCCTTACCAAACATTCAGAAAAAAATCAAGAAATAAATGAAATAAACTAGAATAGACGCTAATGTTTCCTAACATCTGAGCTTTTGTACAAATTTTTCAGTTTCATTATTTTAATTCTTTTTTATCTTTATTTATCACTCTATCTAATATTTCTTATGCGAGTGTTTGACAAACGGAACAAGTAGGAAATCTTACAATCATATGTATTTGAATGAATGCCATTGCTAAGCTATCACTAAGGCGTGTAATTTTAAAAATAATACAACGTTAAAAAAAAAACTAATTTGACAAAAAAAAGGGATTAGTTGCAGGTTAACAAGGATTTCTCAACACAAAAAAAAAAAAATAAAAAAAACATGAACTAAGAATTGAAAACATATTCAACAAAATATTTGAAAATGTGTTGTTTATCTCTTTACTTTATGTCACAAAGGTATCTCTTTATGCTGAACAGAGGTTTATATATATATATATATATATATATATATATATATATATATATACACTGCTCGACATTGAAAATGCAACACCAAGAAGGAGTGGTCAGAAATTGATGAAATTTGGTAAGAAGACAAAGACAGCATGGAACAATAAGTGATATTTATTTCAAAATAAATAAGCAAAATTTAGAGCGAGGACGGCGTCGGCTCAGTAAGAAGTAGGACCACCGCGGACAGCGATGCACGAAGAAACACGTCTAGGCATGGAGTCAATAAGCCTGCGGATGGTGTCCTGAGGGATGGCACTCCATTCCCTTTCAACCATTTGCCACAGTTCGTCCTCTGAACGAGGCAGTGACAGGTTCTGCTAACGGCGTCCAATCACGTCCCACACATGTTCGATTGGTGACAAGTCAGGAGAGTATGGTGGCCAGGAAAGCATCTGTACACCTCGTAGAGCATGTTGGCTGATTCGAGCACTGTGAGGCCGGGTGTTATCCTGTTGAAAAATTGTATTTGGCAGACCCTGAAGGTAGGGGATTGCCACCGGCCGCAGTACATTATCTGCATATCGTTGGGCCGTCATAGTGCCCCGAATACGAACTAGAGGTGATACGGAATTGTATGCAATAGCGCCCCAAACCATTATGCCACGTTGTCGCGCTGTGGGGCGTTCCACAGTTACTGCCGGATTCGATCTTTCTTCACGTCGACGCCACACACGTATGCGATGACTATTGCTGGACAAACAGAAGCGGGATTCATCTGAGAACACTACGGTTTGCCATTATGCCATCCACGTCGCTCTGGTCCGGCACCATTCCAAACGTTGGAGTCTGTGCTGTGAGGTCAATGGCAGTCTTCTTAGCGGGCGCCGTGATTGCAGGCCACGTGCAACCAGTCGACGGGAAATGGTTCTGGTCGACACAGGAACATCCAGGGTACCTTGCACGTGCTGCAGAATCGACGTACAAGTGACTTGCGGGTCCGCCACAGCTTGTCGGTGAATCCGTCGATCCAAGCGGTCTGACGTCACTCTGGCTGCACCTGCACCCCTCAATGTGGCTACATTTCCTCTTTCCAACCATCTCCGACACAGCCGATGCACAGTGCTCTCATCCATGTGGGTAACAGCTGCAATTTGACGTATGGACCAATCTCCCCTTCTCAGTCCGATCACCATACCCCTTGTAAAGTCGTCTATATGCTGGAAGTGTCTTCGTTGAGGACGGCGTGGCATTTTCTACTATCACACGTATCCTTCGAGACAAAAACCAAATTTCTCCTATAATTAGTCTGGCAGAAAAACCAACATGAACATAGCCCACTTTTCAACTTTATTCTCTTATATCTTACTTCACGTGCGTCGGAGAGCTGCGCATTTCATATCATTTGTTTAACTCAGTGACGTGCGTCTACGGTGAAATTTGCATGAATTTCTGACCACTCCTTCTTGGTGTTGCATTTTCAATGTCGAGCAGTGTATATATATATATATATATAATATATATATATATATATATATATATATATATATATATATATATATAAATATATAAACTGATATAGCCCAATTTAAAGATAAATCTATTTTTTTTTCTTTCAAGTTATTTACATGAAGATAGTATATACTCTAATGTGCCCTTCTCTCTTGTACATTATTTTAATTGCATACTTTCAAAATTGATAGTCCGTACAGTTATAATTTACAAATAATGTTTTGCACACGTGAATTATTCAGTGGAAAAACTCTGGCAACTTCCTCAGCTTGGAAACAGTCAACCTATTGTCTCCAACCTACCACGGACCATCTGGTGTCCATGGACTGATGGAGCGTCACGCCGTTTTTCACACAGAACCGCAAAAAAAAAAATCACATTCTCGATTCTCCTCTTTCCGTTGACACGCCGATTTCATGATGAAAACCGTGAGATAGCTAATGTCGAAAATTTGTAACGCTTTCTTTATACTTTATCCGCTCTCGACGATTGCAGATGGCTTCGCTGGGGGGGGGGGGGGGTCCAAGAAGAATGGCGGACGACGTTTGGAATGTTTTGGATCTGGGTGATGGATGCGTTTTGTCATTCCAGGTGAAGTAATAGTCCCGTCTCGAGGTATAATGACGAAGGGAATGAGATATATTAAGACATTTCCTTCCACAAATGAGATTTCGCTGAGGACAAGTATCCGGACACTTAAGGCGAGTTTTAAAAGGTAAGCTTGATAAGTGGTCAGGTTGGGAGCGATATAGTGCCTGTAAAAACCTATGGAATAGTAGGTGAATCACGAGAAAATAGTGTAACGTGATTCGGGAAGGAATTCGAAGTATTGAGATAGTTGTTTAAACTAGGGGAAAACTATTTTGATGGATTAACTAAAACAGGATCTTGAAGACATTATACATTAAACTAAATTAATTACAGGATATCAAACACCATTCCGGTGAATGTCCACAGTTCAGTTGATACAACGACGTGAGGAAAATAATCGTTCTTCTATCAACGAATCACTTAAAGTTGTATGAAGCGGACAAGAGAACCACTAGCGAATAAGCAACTGTTACTCAAATGAAAAAGTTTTTTCTTAGAGAAATTGAGTTTTATCTCCCTTTTATGCATTTACAAACGAAAAAAAAAGTCGAGAAAATACAATACTTGTCCACTGGTGGGAAGTTTTCATTGATTGAGCTGGTGAACTTTTCTCTCATTTCAACTCCTCAATAAAAACTACCGCAAAATTGCAAAAGTTCTCTCAATTTTTGCAAGATACATTAATAAAATGTTTTTGTTGCTGTGTCTGCCATAAGCTACAGATTTTAACGATGTTATGATTTTTTAGAAGTGAGATTAATCTAAAGTGTTGAAGCATCTTATTGATCTTTTTTACATATTATCAAAAAGCGTACATCACAAGTTAAACTTAATGCTTTAATAAAATCATAAAATGATTAAATTAGCATTATACGCCCTTACACGAATTCATGTCCTTTTTTTTTTCAAATTGCATGACTCATATTTAAGCTGGAGTTGAATTCACAGTGTATCACTTTAGAATTCAAGTAAAAAGACCAAATCATGACCAAAAAAAAAAAAGGGCGGTTTGGCATTTGGTTGGTGGTTTCGCCAACATGAAGCATAACGAAACACTTCATTTTACTCTTACATCTACCATAAAATTTTCCTACGTTTTTCAGTGTGCAACTACGAAATTGATGACACTGTTGATATTGATTACTTATCAAAATATGACTCTTTCCGAAAAAAAAAAAACTATAATTTAGCTTTCAAACAGCGTAACATTGTCGCACTCTTTTAATAAAAACGACGAGAGAGCAAGAAAGAGGCAACGTTCCGAGACACCATTATTCATCACCAGATTCCCGTATCGTGACATCAGCGTTTGGCGACTCTTGTTTTCAATTGGCGGCTAATGAGAGAGCGCGGGACCGGGCTGTCGATGTCATTCGTATTAGTGGCATTTAAGCTTCAGTTAATAACACCGGTCAGGGATTGTTATCATCCATCACCATCGACGCCTGTCATCTTGCGTCGATGATATCAATGGCGGCGACACTGGAAAATCCTTACGCCGGTGCTATTATCCGAGGATTTCCTGCGCCTTGTTTCGAGGATGAACTTCTTCATCGTGTGTTGTCGGATGGGGTGATGGATGGTCGTGCTTTGCGGTTGGGTGCTAAAGGGGCCATTAGAAGAGTGGGCAGCCAAGGCCATCTTGATAGTGGAAAGCTCCTGGAAGACTTGGACAAATGTCCCTTTCTTTCAAAATATGTAATGACAGTTAATAATTGTCAATGGAGGGTCGGACCTGCCTATAAAGATCTTTGGTAGATTTTCTCATTATGTCTGTGAGTGTCTTTATCACAGGAAGCTCTTCCAGAACCAAGAAAGCCTACTTCTCGTGAGGAAACACTGAATTTTCTACTTTGGTTATCTTTTGTCTCTCTCCTTTATTCGAATATTTAATGATAGTTAATAACTGTCAATTGAGGGTCGAAACTGTTCTAAAGATCTCTGGTAGATTTTCTTATTATGTCTGTGAGTGTCTTTATCACAGAAAGCTCTTCCAGAACTAAGGAATCCTATTTTCCATCGAGGAATCATTGAATTTAAGACACCGGCTAGCTTTCAAGCACTCTCCTGTCTTCAAAATACGTAATAGTACTTAATCATTGTCGATATTGAGGGTCGAACTTAATTGGAAAGACCTGTGGCAGCTTTCGTCATTCTATCTGTGAGTGTCTTTATTACTGGAAGCTGTTCGAGAACTAAAGAAGTCTACTTTCATTCGAGGAATCGCTAAATTTGAAGCTCCTGCTATCTTACATACACTCTCTTTTCTTCAAAATATGTAATAGTTGTTGTTTTTTTTAATTGAGTGTTGAACCTGCTTGTAACGATCTCTGGTAGATTTCTTATCATGTCTGTAAGTATCTTTATCATAGGAAGCTATTTCAAAGCTAAGGAAGCCTACTTTCTTGCTTAGAACCGTTAAATTTAAAGCTCTAACTATCCTTTCTCTCCCTTTCTCTTTCGTTCTACTAAAGGTCCAAACTGTTTCAACTTCAGCCGTTTAATGGTTATCAATTTAAAAAAAAAAAATCAAAACATCTTTGAATAAAAAACGAGAATTGCGTATTATAGGAATGGCATTAACTATTTACTAACATACTAATAGTCATTATATTTCGGTCATTTTCTCTAACAAAGTTTTTAGGAAGAAAACTTCGAAATTACAACTGGTTTAATCGAAAACTCCAAGTTCAAAAATGTATGACTGACTAACAATGTAAAACTTCGCAGTGAAACTGATTCCGATTTTTCCTAGAAAGATTTTAGTAGTTAATGAAATATTCAATATCTATTAAATAAATACTCATTCCAGTTACTAATATTAATATTTTCTAAATGTTTATCAAAAGAGAAATGTTCATCGACAGTGTAGGCCAGTAGAATAATAATCAACCTTTTAGTCTTCAGAAATTTATTTAGCGATAGTCCCGAATTCTATTCTGCTGGAATTTTTGCTCAATTGTACAGTTCTTTCTCTGGATCAGTTTGAAACGACGCAACTTCTAAAAATTCAAGTTAAGAAAGGCTTCTGCTCTGTTTGTTACATCATGCGCCTGGATGCAACATAAAGCAGGAACGCCTGCGTAGCTTTTGCTTGTGACACATTGGAAGATCCGTGACAGGTGTCAAAACGGGCGGACATCTTGATCGATGATTGGAGATTCGCGTCTTAGGAACGTCTCCTTGAAATCTCTTACAAATGGTTTTGAATTTGAAAATTCCATTTACACCGAAGACATTGTCTTGGGGAGGAAACAAGTTGTGCATTGTTTGCAAATAACCGAAAGTTGTTTCAGTCTTTGGAAAAATTATTTCAATTTATTGTTTCGTTATGCATTTAAAATAAAGAATTTTCAGCTACAATTACCGGTACATGTTTGGAGGTTGTAGAAAATTCAGGGTAGTTTTCCTGAAGGAGAAAAAATTCTTTGGGACTCAAAAAAGAGTGCTTTTAGTCTTCGGAGAAAAAATTTCTGCTTTGCATGCATTTATTTCATAGTAATGGGGAAAATTAGACAAAAGCATTTTTGGCAGTTTGTCGCATTTATTAAAACTGTCAATTGGGCAATCATAGGTATCAATAGCTTCTCCCTGAATTTGTTAAATCAATGTATTTACATATAAGGGTTTTTCTCCGTTTTTAGTATAATATTCATTGAGTATATATCTTTTACCTACGAGCCCCCCCCCCCCCCCCTGGAAAAAGCCGAAATGACGGGACTGCATTTTATGTATTTCCACGCTGTGTCATGTACAAATACAAACTTATTTAAAACATCATAACCAGTTGAAACGTACCTGACAAAGCTATCAAAGTGCCCGCTATGTTAAAATTCATCAAGAATTTTAATTTGAAATAGTCTGGAAAGCGTCTACCTACTAGGTTCCAAAAACAAATATCTAAAAACAAAAAACAAAATAAGACGACGTATCATAAGAAAGAAAATATGAATATGTTTTGTAATATTGTACCCTAGAAGTCAAGAGAAACAATAAATCATTCTATCATTTTTAATTTGCTAAATACAAGAACTTCAAACAGACACTTTGTGACCTTCTAGAAATGATCCTTGTTCAGAGGTTGATTTATACAATTCATATTTTGAAAGTCAGATTCGGAAGTAAAGAATGACACCGGTAAAAGCAAACCTTATAAGAAAAGCAATAACTACGAGACATATGAAGGTACTACCATTACTGGTTAGTCACTCACAGTTGGTGTTGAAAATGTTCACCATGAACTTTAGGGTACACAAGGATGCTTGTTTAAAAATATTTAGTTTGAGTAACAGCCTTCCTGTGTGACATTTAATATACTAAATTGCATTTTACCGCATGGGGCTTTTTGAAATGGACAACCTGTTTCAACTTTGCTTCCGAAAAGTCACTACTCTGTAAAAAATGGATGTTGTTTTTACAGTATTATACAGCTAATTTTCTAGTAATAAAGCTGTATAAATTGCTGATTTTATAATAATAAACTGAAAAAATTGCTAATTTTACAATTTATTACCATGCATTTTACAGTTTTAAACTGGAACCTCTGTTGCCAGTTTTATACTGTTATTTTTACAGTATAATACAGACATTTTTGTGGTAATAAACTGTAAAAATGCTGCTTTACAGAAATAAACTGTAAAATTGTTAATTTTACAGTTTATTGCTCTGCATTTCACAGATTTAAACCGAAACCTCTGCTACCAACGGTTAATTTTTGCAGTGTAGTTACTACTTTGCGGTTGCATTCAGTCATTAGTTACTACTTTGTGGAAGTAACAGTTATGGCAACAGTCTGTTCATTTCATAAACTAACAGTCCTTGAGCAATACTTAGTTCGAATTTAGAATTCAGACATAAAATCTTTGAAATTTAAAAACATTTTACATTAAAATATTTTATGCATAACGGGGAGAAGCTCTATAACAAAAAGTGTGCAACCTTATGTTGCTCTTCTTAATCAAAGAACGCGGGCGAATCGATATACATTCAGAAAATACTCATTATGTACATTTTAACCCTCTCTGTACACTGTTAAAAATTCAGGAAGCTTTTATTGTAAATGTTAATGTAAAATATAGCGTTTACCGTACAGAATTTTTCTACAGTGAATTGTACCGATAAAAAAATTACGATTGCAGCACCAATTGATCACCACGTGACTTACTGTGATATTTGACATTTGACACCCTGAGGTCCCCCGCACATACCGTTTGGACGGTTTATCGGTTTTAGGACCCCAGGGACATTTATTAAAAACCAAACATGTTACAGTAAAAGTGGACGCAGCCACACAAAATTATAAATACATAAACCTAAGAGGGATTTTTTTTTTACAATGCGAAACATAAATTTTAACAAAGTTTGTATAAAATAAAACAGTGGAAGCAGCCACAGAGAAAGTTTGTATAAAGTAGATAAGTAAGTTAGGTAGATGGTAAGATAGTGTGTATGGTAAGTTTAAAATTTTTGTCTAATGAAAAATAAGTAGTAATAAAGTTAAAGTAAGTATATGAAAGTAAAGTAAAAATTTATTACAAAGTGCAATGTAATTGGTTATTAGAAAGTGACTTAAATTGTTTGATTGAGTGTGAAAGAGGTTAGTTTGGAAGGGACAGAGTAAGTAAAGAAAGTAAGTAAAATTTTATCATTATAGATGAATAGTTTATAAAGTAAGAAGCGTTGATGAAAAAGAAAAATAAGAGAAAGAAAAAGAAAAAGAAAATTAAAAATAGGTGAGATATAAAGTAAAGTAATAAAAGTAGTAGGATTTTAGGAGTCTCAGTTGAAAGAAAATGTCTGAAGTACAGTACAGAACCTTTTATCCGGGAACCAAAATACCGGGAAACCAGAAAACCGGCAACATTTTGTCGATTTTTCCGCTACTTTTTAAAATACGCATTTTCGGCAATTTCTAAAAAATGAAGAGCTTTTTTTTTTGTTTTTCTTTTGAAATACCTAAATGAATATGAACGGTTTCTTCATAAATACCATATAAGTGGCCTATAGCTCAGAAATTTTTAATATTGTAATATCTATAAGCACTTCTGGATCGTTTTCTCTTCAGGATGCATTTATTTGTTATAGTAACTTGAGTTTTATAAACGATTGGCAAATATCGCTTCGTAGCGATCCAGAAAACCGGGAAATCCAGTTATCCGGGATAGCTGTGGCCCCAAACATCCCGGATAATTGGTTCTCTTCTGTATGCAGTAAGTTAAGAGAAAGTAAGGAGAATGATTAGCATTACATTACATTACTGTGATATGCAGATAGATGATGCCCTATTCCCGCTCTCTTGCTATGTCTCATCTGGTGCAGTGGATAGTAAAGCAGTGTGAAAAAATTCGGTCCCGGGTTCGATCCTTGTCGTTCGTATCTCGCGCTTTTTAATTCTCGTTTTCCCTTCTATAAAATTTTACAGTTAAAAAATATTTTACGGTAAAAGTTACTGGCAACATGGATGCCAGTAACTTTTACCGTAAATTTTAACAGTGTATATTTTAACCTTAAAAAACATATTTGAAAATTTCTCAGCCTAATTGCTTGTTAACATCATTGCTCGTCCTCCCGCTCGTATGATAAATGAAAATAATCATAAAAGCAAAGTAAAACTTGTACAAATAGGAAAGAAAAGCATAAGCACGTATTTCTTGGTTGCTAAAAGTTCCCTCTTCATGTATAAAATGACCTCAAGGATACTATACAGTTTTCTCGTAAGATTCAAAAACTTATAAATGTTATGATCGATCGCTATTTTTAGTTGTATAAAGTTCGATGCATAAAGAAACTACCGCATAATAATCTTTTTCAAACATTCACAACAGAATACTTCACAACCGCCTCCAAAAAGATCAGCATCCTTCTTGGCTTCACTGAAACCACCTGTCAGTCCTACGTGGCCGGGAGCATTATGGGACAGAGACACATGTTCTGTTCCTTTTCCTCGTGACATATTTAGGTTCGAAGTTCGTTGACAGGTGTCAAAACGGAAATTTCGATCGGTGGACTGCACTCTGTCACCTTCGTAGTGTGTCGTTTAGGGTGGACACTATAAGAGCTTTCGAATACTTGCTAAGGCTTCTTACTTTCTGTAGAATGTTCGACAGTTTCAATTAAAATATAACGAAGTATAAAAGTAGTGACTTGAGCTCAGCCTTTTTAGAACGAAAACAATTTTTAATTTCATAAAATGAACCGCAGTATCTATAAATAAAATAAGACGAAGTGTATGTCAAAGGAGATATTTGATATAAGCTATTGCTAATTTAACAGTTTATTACCGTGCATTTTAGTTTTAAACTGGAACCTCTGCTGTCAGTATTATACTGTTGTTTTTACAGTGTAATACAGTTAAATTTTACGGCAATAAGCAGTAAAATTGCTAACTCTACGGTAAGAAACTGTAAAATTGCTAGTTTTACAGTTTATTACTGTGTATTTTTCAGTTTTAAATTGGAACTTCTTCTGCTAGTATTATACTGTAAAAAAACAGCTCATTTTTTGCTGTTCATTTGTATCCATAAGGAATGTAATCTGAACGATGCTAATATTGACCTAGTCGTAGAAAATGAATACATTGGGAACTTTAAAGAAGCTCTGTATTATAGTTTTTCTAAATTTATGCCGTATTAATTGTATTGTGTAATGTCGACGAAGCAATCTTAAAACGTGTGTTTAAATTAAACTAATATTGAAAGCACTGGGAATTGTGGAACTAATATAAAAATTACATTGAATACATTGAACTTTTAAAAATGGCTTGTAATATTCTGCAGTGATTACTTTTATTATCCTAAGTTCGGGACTCAAGTGAAACACGGACGATCGCAACTCCTCAATGCAATCGCAAATTCCCAAATTTGGATTCAAGTGAAACGTTACAATCGCTACGAGATGCGATTTTATCGTAATTCGACTTCCAGTAGCGATTACAATTTTGGTCTATTGCGATCACCTCGAAGCGATTGCAATGGTGTTTCACTTGAATTTGACCCTAAAGTATGTATATATAGTTTTTGTCACTGTATATTGTATTGCATTGTACAAAATTTGTACTCTAATTATTTTCATTTTTTAGATAATAATGCTTCACATTTCATACGATCATATATATGATTGCTGTATAACTACTTGTAGATGCACTTAGATTCAAATAATCCTTTTTTAATGTGTGAATGAAGTTTTGGGACATATGTACACATATCACATAGCGAATTTGATTTTTGTCTTTCAATGGTTGGAAAGTATTATCTTTAGGAATTCATAAAATATTGTTACTTTTTTCCATCAAAACTTCTTATTAGATATATTAAATACTCAATACAATTATATTTAATGTAATAACTCGATATAGTTTTAAATATTTTCTAACTGTAGCGATAAACTTCGTCAGAAACAATAAAATATTTCCAAAAAAAATGTCCAAAACATCGAACAAAAATGTCGAAAATAAAGTCCATAAAAAGTAGATAATAAAACAGAAATTGCCACACATTTTTAAATATTTTGAGCTCGAAACATAAGTAAATTACGAAATCATTAATTAAATCCTCGCTTCACTTTTATTTCTGCCAGCAAATCACCAAAGTCGACCGTTTTGTAGCAGTGACAAACGACAACCATCCACTTGTGACATCATATAATTCAGCCCTTTTCACTTCACTTCCCCTGATGCATCGTCCTCTAAGTTTTTTGGCTCGTGTCATAAATCTGGAGCTGTGATCAATGTATCTTGTTGCCTGCCTCCACCGAACCATTTCTTCTTCTGGTACAAATTTTCTGTGGAAGTTACTTGTGTGCCTGTAAATATCTCCTAGTCACTGTATTTTATTGCTTTAAAGTTCTGTTAAGTAGCTTATTTTAATTATTTTTGAGGAACTCGATTCAAAATCAGAGTTAATGTTCTCCACTTAAATTAATATTTAAAAAGTAACAAGTATTTGTATGTTAAAAAACACCACTTTCGTTTTCACAATAAAACGTTTCGCAAAATATAACTAGTTTTGTACATAAAACAAAAAAATAATTGACAATTTGATTTTTATTATGTTGGAAATTCTCTTTTCTTGGTAATGGAACACGTAGGTTTCCAATAGGTAAATTGAGTGATGCTACTTAAACTTGAATTTTAAATTGGCATTTAAAAAATAATCTTTTGGCGAAATGTATGATTAGCAAATTATTATTTTAGCTCAGAGAAAGGATTTTACAAACTACATATCATCCCTTTATAAAGATATTTTTATCACTTAGTGCAGATGTTAAAATATTTTTTAGATAAATAATCCTAAAACAAAGTGAATTCATTGAAACATTTAGGTCATTGAAAGTGTTTATTTTTTATTTCAATTTTCTTCCTTATATGCGTAGAGGGATTGTATTCTTGTAATAAACCGATGATGTATTAAGCCCCTGAAAAAGTATTACAAATAGCTATTTATGAGCATTAACATTTGTTACATTTTGTGGGCATGTTATTTAAAATTATCTTATAAGAGTTGGTGTTTTTTAGCATATGGTGTAATAATCAGCCGCTTAAGATGACTAAAATTTCGAAAAAGGGAACGAAACTTAAGACGTTATAAAACATTTGTTCTCTGATTATAAACTATACAGATTAATATTCAGAGTTCTTTTTTAGTTACCCCGGATTATTTATTTTTTGAATTCGAGAAATATTGCAGCTAAAACAGATGATAATTATATCGTATGAGTTTCTGTTTGTATTTTAGCTAATTTCGAATATTAAAAATCACAAAGTATAAGTACATTAGGGTACGGAATATACAGCTGAAAACCAAAGAGGATGAAAAATGAAAATACCAAACAACTGGACGGAAAAAATATGTATCATAATTGAAATGTTTTCCTTATTACGTTTCGTGTAAAATAATACAATCTCCCTCTTTTATCCGGAATGTGTCATATTTCCCGAATACATGGTAGTACCAAAACAGTTAAAACTCAAATAGTTGCCTTAACATTGTATGCACCTATTTTTATAGAAATATTTACATAAATTTAGATCTTAACGAAACTCTCAGCATGTAATAACATTGAAATCCGGAGAATCTTTACAAATTGAATATTCTAATTTCAGCTAAATCATGCAAAATATGCGCCTCTTTTCTGTTAGACCTTGAGCGTTATTTTTCCTTAAATTCGCCATGAATTCTAATGGATAAATATGGTTTCTTTTATTAGCTTAAAGCAGTAAATAATAAGATAATAAAAAAGTGTCTCATCCGAAAAAAGAGTACGATAAGCATTATAACTTTTGCGTATCAGGCAAGCTACGTAAACAACCCTCAAAATAAATATGCATTAGCGCATGCGTAACAAACGGTGTTAATAAAGTAAAATTCATCATACCTCCTAAACTAAAGTTACCATTTAGAATAAGTGATTGTTTGGAGAAGATTTTCTAAAATTCGTCCAATCACCCGTCACCTACCAAGCGGGCTCTCTTTTATCCTAAGAGAAAATGCATTATGTAATGGACATCACTATTTCACATGCTATATATTGTTTAGTAAGTTCAAGGGAATGCTAACAGGTGCTTCTGCTCCTGGAAATTTGTTCTCAGTTGACGATTTTGAAGGGTTGCAGCTATGAGTATATTGCAGTAGTTTAAGGTATAGCCAGTTTAGAATAACTTTGATTCATTTTCTCCATCCACTCGTATTTTAATGAATGGAATGTATTTATTGGCACAAAACTGACGGAGTCGTATTACCTAAGGCCCCTATATATACGAGCCGGCGCATCAAGATTAAGTTTCACCACTTTGGATCCAGCGCGTGTTTGTGTGTTTGAGTGGTTGTCTTTTCTGGCCAGTAATCGCGTTTTGGTAATTTTTCACTGTGAGCAATTATTAGCGGCACGTGGATTTGGCAAAGCTTAGCAATATGCCAAAACTCTTTTCTGGTAACCCTACTCCGCAACAATGAAAATTTGAAAGTAAAAGTTAAGGAATTGGATCCAAAGTGGTGAAACTTAATCTTGATGCGTCGGCCTGTCTATATAGCGGCTCTAGTATTACCCATCCCCCCAAGCTTAATGGCGCAAATCCCCCCCCCCCAAAAAAAATTTTTTTTCAGAACCCTCTTGTGCTTTTTATTTTTATTTTTACCCTCTTTTTTATTTTATTTATTTTTTTAAATATTTTTTAAGTATTATTTATTTATTTTTTAAATAATTCTTTATTTATTTTTTTATTATTTATTTATTTTTTCAAATTATTTCTATTATTTTTTTCATTTATTATTAATTTTTACAAGTACTAATCATGCGCAGAATAGAATCTCTTTTTTGCTCTTCCACACATTCCAAGCACACACACACACAAAATAAATAAATAAAAAAATAATAAATAGCAGTAAAGTAATGAAAGAAATAATTTCAATTAAAAAATAAATTAATGAATAATTTTTATTTAAAAAAATCAGTAAATAATTTAAATAAAAAAATAAATTTATAAATAATTTAAATAAATAAATAAATAAATTAGTTTCAAAAAATCCCCCCCGCCCCAAATTTTGATGGCGCAACTTATGCCATAATCCCCCCCCCCCTTGTGGTCACCCCTGGAACTATATAAGTAATCTGATCAACAAAAAGTGGCACATAAATCATTTCTGAGATATTGCTATTTGCACCCGTTTAACAAGCATTACATAAAACCTATATAAGTCAAAATTGACAAAAAGCGACTTGAAATAGCTTGTAAGACATCATTAAATTTGTAACCTAAAAAAACATTAAATGTATAATGATAATCTTAGTGAAGCTAAAATTATAATTTTCGTATGTTAAGAGCGTCACGTATTTAACTGCTCATATATTTAATGAATCGTGCATAATTACTTCCGTTCTTTTATGCTTTAAAGTCTCATCAAAACCAAAAATGTGCAGAGAAATCGTTTCTAAGTCTTTACCATTTGTTTGCATTGTATTCTATAAAAGCTTCATTAATCAGAAATGGCAAGGGAAAAGTTGAAATAACTTATGATAGATATATTAATAGTGTAATCTCTTAATACTTAAACACAGCACAAAAATACTAGTTAAGGATTCCGGGCTGTTGTGCCGTGGTCTGAATGGCTTTAATCCATACGTTTCGATCGCAACTGAGGCGGTCATCTTCAGTGGGTGTCGTTGATTAATTTTGACAATTAATCGTATATTAATTTTGACAACAATAATAATTGTTGTGAAAATTAATCAACGACACCCACTGATGATGACCGCCGCAGTTGCGATCGAAACGTATGGATTAAAGCCATTCAGACCACGGCACAACAGCCCGAAATCCTTAACTAGTATTTACTCCGGCCGTGAAAGCCTTCATTCTTACACAGCACAAAAAGTTGAGTTGCCTCTCCATTCTATTTTTCCGCTTCACTTTATTAATATTATTTTAGGACTTGAAAGACTTATTATGACGGCTTGTCAAAAAAAGAGTTGAAAGAGTAGGTAAGATATTAGTACATTTGTAGTTAATTCATCTTTAAACATAGGAAAGAAACTACAAGATGCTGAAAATCTCGTTCCGATACAATGATAATTGAAGGGGCAAGTGGATAAAGGTGATATGTGACAATTTTAAAAACTTACTTTTTACCATGGATGAAGGGATAAGTCCGTCAGTACAATGTCTCCTTTGTCACAGAAATGGTTGGTAACTAAGAATATGACCCCGTTTTACCTGTTGAGGAAAATCCATTAAAAAGAATAACAACATTTTTTTTCGAAAGCTTTTTCTAGAAATTAAAAAAAATTGTCACATATCACATTTATCCACTTGCCGACACTTAAACAATTCTACGTAGATTTCGTCCATTTTGCATTCCTTGAAGTTTCAGCAAAACCGAAAGTTGGCAGAGAAATCGTTTTTAAGTCTATTAAAAAATGAAAAGAGCGACAAAACTAGACTTGAAGTAGCTCGTACGAGAGTATTAACTTTGTAATCTATTAATACTTAAACACAGAATAATAACTTAAGCGATGCCGAAATCCTCTTTTTTCGTGCAATGAGAATTATTGCTACCATTAAGCTTCAAACGTAACAAATTACGCTTGAGTATGAAAAATGACTCTGGCAACAAAGGGCCTCGGTTTCTTCCTCCAACCCTTCCCATCATGTGCCCACCTTCCTTGACATCCGGGTTCTTTTCTGTCACGGTGACACGCCTCATTCTTCAGTTGGTGACACTGAGCAGCGAGACGTATTTCACTTCGCTTCACGTGAAACATGGAGCTGCCAACTTTCCTCCAGCGCAACACAGACCGCTTTCTTCTGAAATTCGTGCCCTTTCGTTCCAGGGTTCTGAAGACGGAATGTCGAATTTTTCACAGTCGGGATAGGAGTAAATTTTAGCCTCGGATTAGGTTTGATACAGTTTAGAGAAAAAGTTAAAAGATATAGGTTTAGAACTGAAACTTGCTACTCAAGAAGCACCTCTTCTATTTTTGCTTTTTCTGCAGAACAAGTGAATAAATTTCGCATGCAAATAAGAAAAGTTTAAAGTCAAAATTTTCTATAGAATGATATGGAAATATGTTGTTGTTAATAAAACCACTCGTGCACCCGAGCCCGAGTAGGCGCATCTACCCGGATTAAGGCGGTATAGGTACGGCTTTCGTTTTTACGAGCACCATGATGGTGGAAGTCCGATTTAGCTCAGCGCACATGCTATAAGACCCGTTGATAGGGCAGGCAGCCATTCACATCATACATTTGCACAGAGAAAGGACAAGGACAGAAATGAGAGAAAGTACACCCATTCCCGACCCGGGATTCGAACCCGGAACCGCAAGATCACACCCTGACTTCTCTGACCAATAGACAAGGTGGTTGATTAAAAAGAAACATAGATATTTTAATACAGATCTTATAGTTCAAAAGTAGTAAATTTCAAAAAAAAAAACTAACTTATTCTGGGACAATGATAAGATGAGAAAAAAACTTGAAAATGTCAACTTCTTTCTAGGACAATTTAGGTAATGGGTTTTGGAGCTAAGCTGAGTCAGGTTTCTTCCGTAGTAGTTTCAACAGGGCGCCCCCCCCCCCAAGACCAATGGCACCCCGCCTCTAAAATACCACAAAGACCCCACAGAGAAAAGGTCCGCAAAAAAAGCAAAGATTCCTCTAGTAATATGCCAGAAAAAACTTTCATTTGAAAAATAACATCCAACTGTCCACTCCTCAGGCCCGTCATTTCAGATTTTTCGTGGGGGGGGGGGGGGGTCAAAGCGTGTATATATAATGTGAAATTTATCAAAGCATGGCAAAAACCACGCCTACTTGTAGTCAAATACATTGATTTATCAAAGCCTTGGGGGGACAATTCACCCCCTTGCCCCCCCCCCTAAATGACGGGCCTGTCACTCCTTAACACTTCATTCTGCGATAGCGGTAAAGAAAATTTTGCACAAATAACTCTCGCTGCATCGTTAAAAGCATTCTTGCATTTTATTGTGTAATAATCTCATACTCTTGAACTTAGAGCAATGTGTTGCATCACCTGGTGGAAGTGAAAAAAGTTCTTACATCGTACTTACATGCCTGCAAAATGCAGGTCTTTATATTTTTCTTTCTGTCCAGTCATGTTTTAACAAAATCTGTGACAACATTATGCATTTTCCATCAGATGGCACTTTTGATTGAACCACCGGCATGAATTCACTATGTTCTTACCTTTTCTTCTCCAACAATTTCGGTGATACAAATGTCGTCCTCTTCACTACAAAAGCGTTCGCTGTATTTTGCACCAAAAGTTTCACTAATTTGCTGGCTAAAGCCGATGGTCATTTGATGCAAAATGCACAAATAAGCACCAATACGTTCCTTTGCTGCACCAAAATAAGGTAATATTAATGCACCATTCTTCGGACTTTATAAACAGCAAATCCGTTTCTATAACTTGTACTTAAATTAGAAGTGTTGGAACATAATATAGTTATTAAAAAGAATAATAGTAATTAATGACTTAACCACATGGAGAATAAAAAAAAAAAGCAAGCAGAAAAATCTGTAAAATGGTCAAAAATATTTCAAAGATATATCACAAAAAAAACTATGAAAAAAATTTTAAAAGTAACGTCACGACAAAAATAATTAACAATTTAAAATAAATTAAATGTATTTGTATCACATACATTACGATGGCAAAATATCTAAGTATCAATACGTAAGTAATTTTACATTTAAAAAAAACACCCAAAATTAAACATTGATCCGTATTTATTCCGTATTGATCCGTAAAATAATTCATTCTTAAACTTGAAATAAGAAAAGAAAATGTAGAAACTGACACAATGAAAGATAAAAATGTTTTCTTACAACATTTTTTTTCTTTTTACGCCAAATTACCATATCACACGAAACATGAAAACATATGTCTTTATTTATGGACAAACGTTCCGTAAGATAAATGGTAGATTCACGATGAGCACGACCTAACTTCCACTGTTTTATAGCTATCCCATGAATACCAGATGTGGTAATGTCATTGTACCGATCTCGCACACTCATTGTTTTTAAACTTAAGTCGCCTCGGAAGAGTACAGAGTGATTTCTTAGAATAAATTCCCTCTGTCTTTGCCTATTTTTCGTGCCTCAATACTTCTGACAGAGCATCGCATTAGGAGTATCGTTCTTCGGTGTATGATATGTACAATTACTAAATTTACACTTTTAACGAGATTTGTTTTCTTATTATACATATTTTGGACATTAATCGGAAGAATGTGCAGGTTCATACGCTTGTGGAAGTATTATTTTATATCAAGCGCATCGATGGAAAAAAATCACTTAAAAAAGGTCGTTTTGACAGATTACAATACTGTTACTAGCTAAAAAAAAGATACGATCCAGGACAGTAAAAATCATTCCAGTACTTAAAATTAATCGCTTTGCTCTAAAAACATTAAAATAAGTGCAACTTCAATAAGTGCAAATAAAAAAGTTAAGAAAAACAGACCGGTTTCAAAGGTAAGCATCATTGCATAGCAGAGAAATAGGAAACATTGTCAACCTTAATTCGCCGAAAAATAGAAACCTATTTCATTTCTCACCGCAGTACTGACGAAGGAAGTGACTGTGCTCGAAACTGATCTGCTTATTTTAACTGTTTTGGCTTGTGACACTTTAAGTTTCACTTATTTCGACGTTTCAGTGGTTATACTGAGACTTCGGCACTTGTAAACTATAACTTCATAACTGCAAATTTAAAATTAAATAAGAAACCCACCCACAATGAAGACTGCCTCGACATTTTGCAGAAAAATAATTTTTATCTTCTTCCTGAACTGCCAAAGGAAAATTAAGAAACCCACATGAAAAAAGAGAAATATGTTCTTACAGTTTTTTTTATAAATGTTAAAGTATAATATCACACAAAACATGAAAACATATGTCTTCATTTATAGACTAGTTGCGTGGCCTGGCGTTGCGCGTGCCACGTTAAAAATGAAAGCGATTTCAAGTGACGCATCCGCTTTCGGTAGAGCAGCAAACTCGCCGCCACAGCGAATCGCTACGGCAGCGCCCTCTTCACATAGTTTCCAAAACAATACTTTTAATGAACGCCATCTCTCGAGAAGAGTGGAAACTAATCCACTTGTGCTTTTGGACCATTATTATTTTTAAACTATAATAATAACTCCTTTTATAGCGTAATGTTATATAGCCTAAAGTCTTTCTGATTAAATAGGCTATTTAACACAAAGAGAATTTTTCAATTCGAACCAGTAGTTCCTGAAATTAGCGCGTTCAAACATACATACTCTTCAACTTTACATTATTAATATAGATAAACATTGTATAAGATAAATGATACATTCGCGATGAGCACGATTAAGCTTCCACTTTTTTATTACTACCCCATGCATACACATCAATAAATGCGGTAATATCATTGCACCTATCTCGCACTCATTGTTTTTAAACTTTTTAGTCACCTCGGAAGAGCACAAAGCGATTCCTAGAATAATTCCCTCCGATTTTTCGTGCCTCAAAACTTCCGACACCGTGTCGCATCGAGAGAATCACTCTTATGACGTCACTCGGGACGTCAGGCATGAATCAACGTGTCCGCCTGACACTCGAATGGACGGGCGCCATTTCTCCTCGATTGCTGCTTTATTTCACCTGTGAGTGGTCGGACGGAATTGAAGGATGGCTAGAATGGATTTTGTAGTTTCGTAAGTGATCGTGGTCGGGTTTGCTGCGGCGGCTTTTTGGGAATCAAAGATTAAGAAACATTTTGTGAAGTAGAAACTATTAAATAAATGTTGCATCACTGCAAAAAAAAGAACTGTTGTTTTTACAGCATAATACTGGCAATCGATGTTCCAATTTAAAACTGTAAAATGCACAGTAATAAACTGTAAAACTAGCAATTTTACAGTTTATTGCCATAAAATTTACAGTAAAAACAACTGTATAATACTGGCAGCAGAAGTTCCAGTTTAAAACTGTAAAATACGCGGTATTGAACTGCAAAATAAGCATCTTTACAGTTTATCACTGTAAAATTGCTATTTTATTTTAGTACTGGTTTATTGCTGTAAAATTAGCCGCTTTCACCTTTAAATACTATAAAATTAGCTGCATTACACTGTAAAAAGAACATTCATTTTTAACAGTGTTGCATTTGTGTGAAAAAGACTTTCAAATCAATTTGGATGAATGTCTTGTTTTAAACTTCTTCATATAAGCTAGAAAATGTATGCATAAATGAAAATGAATGAACACATGCGCGCGTGGGTGTATGCTCTTTATACAAATTCGCAGTTTGCGTCAGGTCTTTGCCAAACTTGGTACGGTACAACTCGTAAATTTTTTTAAGGCAGAGCACCTTAAAAAATTACGAGCCTTCTTAAAAAATTTACGAGTTGTACCGTACCAAGTGCGGTCGCTCGCTGGTGTTCTAATTTCACATTAGCTACCAGTTTTTTTCGGCTCTCTTTGCTTTATAAGAGGATTTTTGCCTCCAACTCGGCTAGTTTCGTATTCCATGCTGATGAGTGCATAATAAGCACGAAACTGCAGTCCATGGATCGAAATAGCCGAGTTAGCGGTGTGTTGCATGTTCCTGCCTTAGCCCTTGCTTAGAGGCGGTTACTCACTGCTTTATATCTTCATTACTTCATTCTTTAATTTTTTATTTTTTTTAGGATATTTTTCGGATAAGCTTGCAGTTTGAAACTATAATGCATGTAACAGAAATTCACTAACCATTATTCTCTTAGTTAAATGTTTCTCTTTCTTTAGGAAAAACTTTCGTTAATGTATGCCAAATTACTACAAAATAAAGTTCTGGAAGGGAGACAGACATCTGTTACATCTAATTTTCAATAAAACCAATTTTGAATTCAACTCTGTGCAACTAAAAAATAGTTCAAACTCTTAGATAATATACAATACTTAGTATTACGTTAACAGTGAAACTTTTATGTTTAGATTGACAATTACATACCCCTTCGCGAAATAGTTAAAAGAAAATTCTATAAAATCCAATTATCACTTTCGTACCGTACGTACTACTCTTCAAGCTGCAAGCGATTCTATAATACTTTTTTCACTCTAAATAGACCTTCGTTGATCAGGTTTCGTCTTTGATGTTTTTTTAAAAATTAATTTTCCAATCATTCTTCAACAAAGAAGTTCCTTCTCCTCTCCATCCTCTCCGCTCTAAATAACTTTTCACTCAGTTGCCGTAAGTTCACAGATCCTAACAACGCGTACACAGTGCGCCATCTAGCAGGAGTCTGTGACAATAAAAACGGCACACTATAAGTTAAAAATATTGTCTTTTGCTATATTTAGCCTCCGTATGATGCAAAATGATAGAGCAATAAATTTTAGTTATAAAAGTTTCTAGAATGAAAGATTTCCATTTGAAATTTATAATTTTTCATTCATGTCTGCTGTTTTATTTTCTTGAGAAATAAAATTATCGTTAAAATTTCAAAATATACTTCATTCAATAAAATATACTCCACATATGTTTTTGTTAAAGGTTGTGAAAAAAAAAAGAAAAAGAAACATGAACTGTACCTGAAGAGCTCATAGGTTACAATTTAAACAATTTTCTTCGGAAATCGTTGATTGTGGCTTCTTGGCTGATATATCAGATAAATGCAATTATTTCCACAAAAACGTCTTCATAAAGGGACCTAAATGTGAAATTGTACTGATTAGATTTAGCACAAGTCGTTCTAACAGGGCTGTCATTATCGGTATATTTTGCTTTGTGAGGTTAGTATTATATCTCTAAAAAAGCGATGCAAACATAAAAATAAAAGAGGTGTAGGGGAGACTGGGTACGGTTGTGACAATTTTCATTTGTTCCCCCATAGATCCATTAGCAATGAATGTGAGCTGGTTTAAAGTTGTTTTTATGTTAAAGTGTACATTTATCTGCTTATAAACACTAAAATTTTCTCCTTGAGCACAATAGTTAACTCACAGGACCAAATTAAACAAAAAAGGAAAAAATGTCACAACCGACCCCACCCCAGGGGCGGTTGTGACAGTGCTTTGGGTCGGTTGTGGTTGTGACAAGTTCAAAAATGCAGCAAAACAGTCTAGATCACTTTTAATTTCAAGTTATATTAAACGTAATTCAACATAACCTTCATCTGGGAAAGTTTAACATTTAACAATGTGTCTCGTTCAGTTGAAGTAGTCTTATACCAAGTCTTACAAAAATATCAGGTTTTTGGAATTTCGTAACGTCTGTTTTGGAAACATTATGCACATCCTGTGGGTCGTAACCATGTCTGTTCCAAACAATTCTCAAGTATCAAGGAAAATTTCCACATTTATTTGTTTTATTGAAGCTTGTTTCTCTTGAAAGGCTAATGGCATGAGCTACACGAACAGACGTGAAACATTTCTATTCATAAATGAACGGAACCATTTCTCAGTAGCCATTTTACTCTCATATCTGCTTTCAGCGTATATGTAAGCTCAAAAGCACTTTATTATGAGCAATATAACCTATGCACACGTTGTTTTCATTGTGACAGCGCCGGCCGGCTCCATCGCGTTTACGAATGAATGTTTCGTAGCAAAGACTTACGATTAACGTTGCATTTCCAAAGCTGTCCGAAAGAAAAAAAAGTTTCACTTCTTTATAAGCTTCTTTATATTTCATTAGGTCACACTGCTCTATTTCTGTCTTCTCCAAGCGTATTATGGACATCAAATATGATAAAAACATGTTTTACTAGTGTCACAACCGTCCCCACACAATTTGTCACAACCGACCCCAACCCACTACTTTTGAAAACAGCAATCACCGTGGCAATACAAAATAGCCTACATAAAAAGTAATCACTGCTATTTCACTATTAAGGTTCACTACTAACGGGGCGAAAACTTTCATTTCTCTATGTGTACCCATTCAACAGGAATTACTAAAAGACATCGAACAAAAAAACTTACTTTTGACTGTTAAAAAGTAACCAAACCCTCTGCTAGCGTTAATGTCGCTCGATGGCTACCACAATGCTTTGACACACATTCAGACAAACATGCTGATACTCTCTCTCTTTGCTTCAACCAGGTATTAATTATGGTTTAGCTAATATGACGACTGTCACAACCGCCCCGCGTCACAACCGTCCCCAGTCTCCCCTACTAATGACACCTAAGGTGAACTAATAAGTACTGGTTATGGTTAGTTAGCTTGCCAATCGTTTCAAAAGGTGGGGACAAGTTATGATTTCCTCATTGAGCATTATTATTAAGCCTCAAAAAGAAACACAAGTGCTCGAACAAATGTTCGAACAGACAGAACACCTCGTAACATCTGCAATGACTGTCTAAAACTGCCTTCCCTAGTAGCATCAACTCATCGGATTTTGCTCGGCCGATCATCGAACTCCTCGCAAACTGATCCCGTAACGCAAGATGACATCGTTCCGATCAGTATCCGAGCACGGTTTTCGATGAGCTACTTTTCATCGGAAAGCGATATCCTTCCGATCCACTTTCCCGATGAATATAAGCCGAGCATCCAAAATTGATCCTAAATTCATTGGCACGGGACTGCAATGCTCCAAATCTCATCGTATTTCGAACAAAACTCATCGGATTTCGCTGCTCAGATTCTGTTTGGCCGATGAGACATATTGGAGCAATTCCCGATGAGAACTCATTGAATTCGATCATCGGCTGATGATAATTTCACCGGGTTTCGATGAATGGCCGAACATCGGCCGATGAGATTATGCTGCTAGGGTTTTTCAATTTCCAATTTTAAAAAATTTCAAGAAGGAGCTCCGAACCACATCCCCTCTCCTTTTGGCAACAAAAATAGCAGAATTAAATTTAAGGGTTTTAATGCTGGAACATTCCCAAGTAGCATCAACTCATCGGATTTTGCTCGGCCGATCAACAAACTCCTCGTAAACTGATCCTGTAACGCGCGATGACATCGTTCCGATCAGTATCCGAGCACGGTTTTCGATGAGCTACTTTTCGGATTCTGCTTGGCCGATGAGACATATTGGATCATCGGCCGATGAGAATTTCATCGGGTATCGATGAATGGCCGATCATCGGCCGATGAGATGATCAGTGTCTCACGAGGAAGAGACGATCTACCCACCCCCTCCCCCTCGTATCCAAGCTTGAAATACGTTCATTAGAACCAAAAGTTATCTTAGTTTTCTTATAACTAAGATAATAGCGCATTGACTACGAGTAGACCTCAAATGAAATACTAAAAACATAGCTTAACTAAATAATAAAAAAAAAATGTTCGAATTGATGAATGCACTTTTTTTTTCTAAATACTCCATCCCTTTGTACCTATTCAACAAAATTAAATTTAACAAATTATGTGATGACGTACGTGGAAATTTACAAAACAACACACATGGGTAGACATTCAATTTTAGTAGAAACTGAAGAAAAATAATTTTAGACAATAATAAATTAAAAAATATATACAAGTAAAATATTTACATGAATGTGATGAAAAAAAAATAATTTAATAAATAAATACAAACACATAAACACATAAATAAATAAAATTTAAAAAATTTTTAAAAAGGAAAAGAAAAAATGAAAAAAGTGCACTAATTAATAAAAAAATAAAATTAAAAAGGAATAAATGATATCTATAAAAATAAAGAAGAATGTGAAAAAAAATAAATAAAGAAATAAATATCTTTCTTAAAAATAATAAATAAATTGAAAAAAATAAAGAAAGAAAATATTATAATTAAAAAATGAATACAAATAAATAAATGAATAACAGAAAAAGTTGCAGTTGAATTGATGAGTAGATGGATTGCAGTTGGATTGATGAGTACCCAGTGGCGTAACTAGTCGTTGGTTTCAGGGGGGGTTATATTCAGAGTCGTCACGAGGTTAAAAAAATGGCGGGAGGGGGGGGGGTAGCAGCCCCTTTTTTTCACACTTTATATATATATATATATATATATATATATATGTATATATATATATATATGTATATAAAGATGACGGTGTTCGTTTGTCGTTTGTACGTTTGTAACCGCTGGCCAGAAGCCCCCACAGCACCTACGGACCTGAAACTTGGCTCAAAAATTCGAACGTACCCCGCCCTCGTGCACCTCGAAGCCCAAATTTTTAATTTCGAATTAGTTATTTTTAAATTAATTAATTAGTCTCATTTTTGGTGTATCCGCCATAATTGAGGGGGGAAAACCTCCCCCACCCCAAAACATTATATATCGTTGGAAAGGGTTTTTTTTTCTGAAAAAGAAAAGTTTTAGCACGTTTCTGTCCGTTAATTAGGACAGGAGATATTAATTAATCAAATTTAGTCAATTTTCAAGGCTTAACTATGTACGCAGTACTGAAGCACTAGGTCCATTTTCCTGATCAGCTGCTCTTTTGTCCCTGAAGTTACTTTGTGGTTAAAATTGTGCGTATAGATTTAAGCCTTGAAAATTTATTCAATTTGAATGTTTAATATCTCTTATTTCTTTCTTAATTTTCTGTCTTTTTGATTTATTTGGCGAATTGATTTAAACTTTAACATGACTTTAAGTGGAGTTTAAAAGATGGAGCGCATTTGAACTAAAGGATATAATAATTTTAGTTCAGAGGGGTCGGAGGGAATTTAAATTTATTCAGTTGAATTCCTCAAAATTTGGTGTTACCAAAAATGTCAGAATGGAACTATTATTGTTAAAAAATTAGCGATGGCTATCAGCTACTCTTCGTATTTGGCGTGGTAAAGTTTGGCAACAATAGGGATATTTACCAAACCTCCCAGCCAGTGAAACACTTCTTTCTCCAAATTAAAGAAAAAGAAAACGCTCTGTGAAGGAACAGTAGTTGTTTGCAGTCTAAAAAGTATTTTATTGCATGTTTAAAACATGTATATAATGTCGCCAAACCTAAATTTTTAATAGTTCCATTCTGACAATTTCGGTAACACCGCTATGAATTTACTCTTCGTATTTGGCGTCGTAAAGTTTGGCAACAATCT
>JAXGGA010013389.1:0-35408 GCA_038373865.1 Uloborus plumipes | reverse complement strand
TGTCCTCTTTCGCAAATAAACTTTCTCAGCCAACTAACTATAGGCCAAACTGAATTTGAATTATTTGAATTATTTTTGGCGCTTTATTTATTTTCTCAATGAGCTTTAAAAAAATTATGTCGCCAATTTGAAAATTTTAAATTGCTAAATTGTTAGCGATTTCTTTCTTTATAGCTTGATTGTTGCCAATAATATTTGTTATTTTAAACTTATTGCTTTCATTTAAAAGCCTTCATTTCGTCCTTATGACTAAGTTAGTGCCATGAAATGACTGAACAACAGACAATTTCACCTATAGACTCTAGTGTTCATATTCCGGAATTGAATTTCAAACTTCAATCATTAGGAAAATTAAAGAACAGTAGAAACAGCTTCTCGCAATCGGATTCATTATCTACCTCATCTATTAACAAAGAATTTGTTGTTATGACGTCTGCCTTTAATCAACAGTCTTGTTCAGATACCGTTATCGGACCTCTTGTTAAAATGTTTCACCCGGACTGGTGTCCTACAGAAGATAGTTTCTCTACTGCTTCTTCAGCAGAAGTCATCTTTACGTTTTTACGACAGCTTATTACAGGAAAAGATACGCTTAACCGGTATCTCATAAAATTAGACCTTCAAAAAGATATTGTTGCTCTTATAGATTTACTGGAAGATAAAGTCAAGCAGAAAAATCTGCTTGCAACTGACCAATCCTCACAAACAGAAACTTGCTCTCCTTCTGAATACAGCTCACAGAAAGATGTGGTGAACTGTCAAATTTATGATGATAATATGCAGTTGAATCAATTCCCACCTCTAGCCAAACATAATAACGATAATGTTACAGTTAATCAAATGAATGATAAACCTTCATATGCTCAAGCGCTAGCTAATGAAACCACTTTACTGGTCTATCCTACAAACAATAAAACCAGTTCACGCGATTTAAAAATGGTCCTTCAAAATAATTATCAGCCGCATAGAGATGGCATTAAAATAAACCGAGTTCGTTTCGTTGCCAAAGGAGGAATCGCAGTAGATGCAGCCACACCCTTAGATTGTGATATTCTAAAGCAAAAACTTGAAAATAACAGAAGTCTTTCTCAACTTATAACTACCCGTACACCACGGAAAAGAAATCCTCGCCTTGTCCTCTACAATATGAAACCCAATACTGCTTGGGATGATATATCAATAGCACTATCATCCAAGTTTGATTTAGAAGAAGGAAAAGACTTTTCATTTAAATTTAAATTGTCGGGGAAAGGAAACACTGAAAATCTGATAATAGAAATTTCCCCTTGTGCATTTCATAAAATCATGCATAGTCCAAAATTTAATTTTAATTGGACTGTTGTTCCCATAAGGGAATTCCTTGGAGTTCGTAGGTGTTTTAAATGTCAAGCCTTCGGACATACGGCAATTAATTGTAGATCTGATGATCACTATTGTAGTTTTTGCTCCCTATCACATCCTGGAACACCCTGTAAAGCCGAATACCCAAGTTGTACGAACTGCATTTACAATAACAGTAGAAATAATGCTAATGATCATATAGATCATCCTACTTTTTCAAATGAGTGAAGTCCCATCTTATCAAACGTATGTTAAACATTTAAAAAAATCAATCAATTATGAATAGGTCACTGTTCAATTCTACCGAAGCAATTTGGGAGAGCATAATATCAATTATCCAATTTCAAAAATACGATAAAAACAACTTCCGCCTATCGTAATAAATTTAACTTTTTATTAATACTTTTAAACATATTTACAAGTGAAAACATATTTACAAGCGAAGAATATCAAAGAAGGAATCGAAATTCGACAACAACAAAATCAAGAAGAAAAAATGGCATAAAATTCCACGTCGACAAAATTCTAAATCAACAATTCGAAAAGAACCCGGATGTTCGCAACAGCGCCCTCTTTTTCAAAGCGCCGTGCAGCCAACATCTTATCGAAACTTCGTGAGTGCTCGCGACACTCCCACCTTTTGATTTTAACTAGGAGATAAAATCAAAACATTCTTTTACAAAATTAGTAAACAGAGTCAAAGTAACAAGTTGTAAATCTATCAACCATCAAAATTGTAAAATCTCACTAAACGTGTGAGAGCACAAAAAGACAAAAACAATCTTACCAATTCTTCATAAACAAACCAGTTAATTTTTAGCATTAAAAATCCACAAAACATGAAACTGAAAAAGATCAAAACAAAGATTAATACATAGGAATAAATCATTAATATCTAACAGGTTGTTTCAAAACGCGTCCAGATCTGGACGTATTAAGCAAGTTTGATACATTGAGAATGTCCGCTTGAGTGGATTTCAGTTTGGAACTTGCAAGTTCATCACTTATTTCCAATGGAAATACGCGTTTTACAGGTCTTGTAAGTTCACCTGTAGAAGTTTTCAGTCTCACGACGCGGACTTCGTTATCCTTTCCTGGAAAAGTATCAATCACGCGAGCCATTGGCCAGTCAATTCTCTTCTTTTGATCGCTTCCTATTAGAACTAAGTCATTCTTTTTCACAGCTTTTGGCAGGCGTTTTGGTGGTCTTTGTATCAATAGAGAAAGGTATTCATCTCGAAATCTTTTACGAAACTGTTGTCGCAAATGTTGTAGAAACTGATTCCTTCGATTTAGGTTGATTGTATCGAGATGGTCCAAGTCGGGAACTCCAACCTGCTGTATATCTTGCAGAAACATTGACGGTGTGAGAGGGATGAGATCATTCGGATCTTCGGACATACAAGTTAATGGTCTTGCGTTGATCACGGACTCTACTTCGCACAAAATTGTCAACAATTCTTCGTAGGTTACGCAATTCTTTCCTAAGATATTTCTCAACAATTTTTTGACCATTTGTACTAATCTCTCCCACCATCCACCCCACCAACAAGCAGTTGGAGGATTGAATTTCCATTGAATTCTCAAAGCGGATGAATCACACTCAATCTGTTTCCAATCTACGGATTTCAAAAGATTGTCAGCACCAACAAAGTTAAGGCCGTTATCTGTATAGATAACTTTTGGTCGTCCCCTTCTAGCAATGAATCTTCGGAGACCGAGAAGGCATACATCTGTTGACATGCAGTCTATAAGCTCAAGATGAACCGCACGATATACGGCACAGGTAAATAGCAAAATCCACACCTTCCTCCCTTTCTTTAAGTAAAGAGGGCCGGCCGCATCGATACTCGTTACCTCAAAGACCAAGGCTTCTCTAATTCTATCCTCTGGAAGGGGAGATGGTACAGTTTCTGGATGTTGTGCTTTGTACCGTCTACATCGCATACACTTATTTATCACTCGATGCACAGTTTTCTTGCCGCGCAAAATCCAATATTTTTGTCGAAGATGACAGAGTACAAATTGTACACCAGAGTGCGAAAACTGTCGGTGATAATCAATAATCAAATATTCCACTAATTTGTGGTCAGAGGTCAGTAAAATAGGGCATCGAAAATATTCATCATCATCTCTTCTAATTATTTTGGTTTTTAGCCTTATCAAACCGTCGTGGTCAACAAGAGTACAGAGGCCTTTAAGTTTAACACTGTTACCAAAGGTTTCCTCTTGGACGATTTTCCATATTTTCTTTTCTGCTACATCGATTTCTTTAATTGTCAACTCCCCTGTCAATTTAGATCTTGGTGTTTTACAGTTGAGAACAAATCTAATTATCCATTTTTATTTTCTGTAGGATCTCGAATTCCTAAAGTATCCAATCTCCATAAATTTTCTATGCTAGGTGAATGGACGAACATTGATGAAATAGTAAGAGCACCAGAAGTTTTATTTCCTAATTCAAATTCAGTATTATCTTCTTTTAACTCACCCATTAAAAGCCAACCTAACGTTGTTTCAGTTGCTACCAAAGCGGAGTTCAAGCGTTGAATTTTCCCCGTAACAATCTTCCAATAGTTGTCAGCACCTATGAGCAACGAAATACCTTTACCCCGTATAGCGTTATCACAAATATCTGCTAACAATATGCCCTTAGATTTTAGCTCCTCGTGTATCTCAGCGGGTGGCGACTCTAAAGTAGCATGAGTAATTTCGTCAATCTCAAGAGCTTCAATTTGGAATTCTGTAGAGTCCAGTTTATTTTTTAGTTTGATTTCTACTCTAGGACAAACACGACGCCGAGGAATTTTCGTCCCGAATGTATGAATTGACAATTCTTCTTCTTCTAATATACGTAATTTCAAGGATCTAGAAATATCCTTCCGGATAAAGGTCCTTTCGCTACCTGTGTCGAGAAGGCAATTTAGAGCTTTGTCGGTATTTCTTCCCCCTAATTCCACGGGTGCAGTTTGAAGCAAAATCTTATTATGACCCTCACTGACATTTGAAACAAAGTTTTCAACTTTATAAGAATTGACATGTACTTTATCCTTAAGATTTTCTTTTTTATAACATAAAGCAACATTGTGTTTCTTTGTGCAAAATGTGCATGATTTATCACTTTTAGGACAGTCATTCATTCTATGAAATGGTTTCAAGCAAATAAAGCACTTTCCGGTACGTTTCAAAATTTCCCTTTTTTCGTCAACAGTTAGCGAACAACTTTCGCTATCATGATCCCAGTTTGAACAAAACATACAACATTTATCGAGAGGTGTCAAAAGTTCAACTGCCGAAGGTGTGTTTTTAATGTTTCTTTTATGACTTGTGTTTCTAGAAAAATTCTTCGTTTTGTCATGGGCAAACTTATTCTTTTCTAAATTTAGAATATTTTGACCTTGGGGAAATTGGGTTTCTGCTTTTTGTATTGAGTAAACTCTTTCTTTAGTCTCAATTTCTATTCGAATAAATTCCATTAAGTCTTGAACACTCAAACTTGTTTTCTGAGATTGTTCTCGCGTAAATCTGAATGTTAAATCAGACGGAAGAACTTTCAAGATCAAAGGACAAAGTAATGTACTATATGTGTCAGCAGCAACCTTAAGCGATTCTAAACTTCTAATTTCAACAATACATTTATCATAAAGAGCACGTAGTGCGTGCAAATCCCTAGAATTCTTTACACTTTGAATATTTAACAAATTATTCAAGTGAGCTTGGACTAAATACGAATGTCTTCCGAAACGAGATTGAAGAATTTCAATCGCAACAGCATAATATTCCGCTGTCAATGCAAACCCGCTCACTGCATTTGCAGCCGAACCACCAAGTAGAGATTTAAGATACGAAAATCGGTCAACATCTGTTAACGAAGGGTTTTTATGAACTGCATTTTCAAACTGACTCCAAAAGTTTAAATATTTACCTCTTTCACCGTAATATTTATCACTGTGAAGTTTAGGCAAGTTTACAGTGTTGAATAAATTGAAACCTTCGAACCCTGAAACATTTCGATTAGTAGATGTGCTATCGTTATGGAATTTTAAAATTTTTCTATCAATTTTTAATTTTAGCGTATGCATCCTATCACTGTAGTTTTCACAGTCGAAAATTTCATTCTCAATATCCTTTTCATCTGTTAAAGGCAAAATTTTTTCATTTAAATCTTTCAAAAGTACAATTTTTTCGTCTAACTGAATTTTCAAATCCTCAAAATCTTCAATAGGTGTACTTGTATTATTAAATTTTGCTTCTATTTTATTACAAAGGCGTGTAGCTAATGTTCGATACGGAGCTCGTACCGCTTTCAATGATTTTAAGTCCATAATTAATGACGATAAACAATGTCAAATATCAATATCAATAACGTAAAAGTGGGTATTTTACTTACTCCTTTCAAGGACGTTCACTTGTTCTTATTCCGGTATCCGAATTGCAAATGTCCAAAATATTCGATCATCCAGTTCTCAATAATCTAAAAGGTCCCGTAGTGGCGGCACCAAAGAATATGTTCAATTCTACCGAAGCAATTTGGGAGAGCATAATATCAATTATCCAATTTCAAAAATACGATAAAAACAACTTCCGCCTATCGTAATAAATTTAACTTTTTATTAATACTTTTAAACATATTTACAAGTGAAAACATATTTACAAGCGAAGAATATCAAAGAAGGAATCGAAATTCGACAACAACAAAATCAAGAAGAAAAAATGGCATAAAATTCCACGTCGACAAAATTCTAAATCAACAATTCGAAAAACCCGGATGTTCGCAACAGCGCCCTCTTTTTCAAAGCGCCGTGCAGCCAACATCTTATCGAAACTTCGTGAGTGCTCGCGACACTCCCACCTTTTGATTTTAACTAGGAGATAAAATCAAAACATTCTTATACAAAATTAGTAAACAGAGTCAAAGTAACAAGTTGTAAATCTATCAACCATCAAAATTGTAAAATCTCACTAAACGTGTGAGAGCACAAAAAGACAAAAACAATCTTACCAATTCTTCATAAACAAACCAGTTAATTTTTAGCATTAAAAATCCTCAAAACATGAAACTGAAAAAGATCAAAACAAAGATTAATACATAGGAATAAATCATTAATATCTAACAGGTTGTTTCAAAACGCGACCAGATCTGGACGTTTTAAGCAAGTTTGGTGCATTGAGAATGTCCGCTTGAGTGGATTTCAGTTTGGAACTTGTAAGTTCATCACTTATTTCCAATGGAAATACGCGTTTTACAGGTCTTGTAAGTTCACCTGTAGAAGTTTTCAGTCTCACGACGCGGACTTCGTTATCCTTCCCTGGAAAAGTATCAATGACGCGAGCCATTGGCCAGTCGATTCTCTTCTTTTGATCGCTTCCTATTAGAACTAAGTCATTCTTTTTCACAGCTTTTGGCAGGCGTTTTGGTGGTCTTTGTATCAATAGAGAAAGGTATTCATCTCGAAATCTTTTACGAAACTGTTGTCGCAAATGTTGTAGAAACTGATTCCTTCGATTTAGATTGATTGTATCAAGATGGTCCAAGTCGGGAACTCCAACCTGCTGTATATCTTGCAGAAACATTGACGGTGTGAGAGGGATGAGATCATTCGGATCTTCGGACATACAAGTTAATGGTCTTGCGTTGATCACGGACTCTACTTCGCACAAAATTGTCAACAATTCTTCGTAGGTTACGCAATTCTTTCCTAAGACATTTCTCAACAATTTTTTGACCATTTGTACTAATCTCTCCCACCATCCACCCCACCAACAAGCAGTTGGGGGATTGAATTTCCATTGAATTCTCAAAGCGGATGAATCACACTCAATCTGTTTCCAATCTACGGATTTCAAAAGATTGTCCGCACCAACAAAGTTAAGGCCGTTATCTGTATAGATAACTTTTGGTCGTCCCCTTCTAGCAATGAATCTTCGGAGACCGAGAAGGAATACATCTGTTGACATGCAGTCTATAAGCTCAAGATGAACCGCACGATATACGGCACAGGTAAATAGCAAAATCCACACCTTCCTCCCTTTCTTTAAGTAAAGAGGGCCGGCCGCATCGATACCCGTTACCTCAAAGACCAAGGCTTCTCTAATTCTATCCTCTGGAAGGGGAGATGGTACAGTTTCTGGATGTTGTGCTTTGTACCGTCTACATCGCATACACTTATTTATCACTCGATGCACAGTTTTCTTGCCGCGCAAAATCCAATATTTTTGTCGAAGATGACAGAGTACAAATTGTACACCAGCGTGCGAAAACTGTCGGTGATAATCAATAATCAAATATTCCACTAATTTGTGGTCAGAGGGCAGTAAGATAGGGCATCGAAAATATTCATCATCATCTCTTCTAATTATTTTGGTTTTTAGCCTTATCAAACCGTCGTGGTCAACAAAAGTACAGAGGCCTTTAAGTTTAACACTGTTACCAAAGGTTTCCTCTTGGACGATTTTCCATATTTTCTTTTCTGCCACATCGATTTCTTTAATTGTCAACTCCCCTGTCAATTTAGATCTTGGTGTTTTACAGTTGAGAACAAATCTAATTATCCATTTTTATTTTCTGTAGGATCTCGAATTCCTAAAGTATCCAATCTCCATAAATTTTCTATGCTAGGGGAATGGACGAACATGGATGAAATAGTCAGAGCACCAAAAGTTTTATTTCCTAATTCAAATTCAGTATTATCTTCTTTTAACTCACCCATTAAAAGCCAACCTAACTTTGTTTCAGTTGCTACCAAAGCGGAGTTCAAGCATTGAATTTTCCCCGTGACAATCTTCCAATAGTTGTCAGCACCTATGAGCAACGAAATACCTTTACCCCGTATAGCATTATCACAAATATCTACTAACAATATGCCCTTAGATTTTAGCTCCTCGTGTATCTAGCGGGTGGCGATTCTAAAGTAGCATGAGTAATTTCGTCAATCTCAAGAGCTTCAATTTGGAATTCTGTACAGTCCAGTTTATTTTTTAGTTTGATTTCTACTCTAGAACAAACACGATTCCGAGGAATTTTCGTCCCAAATGTATGAATTGACAATTCTTCTTCTCCTAATATACGTAATTTCAAGGATCTAGAAATATCCTTCCGGATAAAAGTCCTTTCGCTACCTGTGTCGAGAAGGCAATTTAGAGCTTTGTCGGTATTTTTTCCTCCTAATTCCACGGGTGCAGTTTGAAGCAAAATCTTATTATGACCCTCACTGACATGATTTGAAACAGAGTTTTCAACTTTATTAGAATTGACGTGTACTTTATCCTTAAGATTTTCTTTTTTATAACATAAAGCAACATTGTGTTTCTTTGTGCAAAATGTGCATGATTTATCACTTTTAGGACAGTCTATTATTCTATGAAATGGTTTCAAGCAAATGAAGCACCTTCCGGTACGTTTCAAAATTTCCCTTTTTTCGTCAACAGTTAGCGAACAACAACTTTCGCTATCATGATCCGAGTTTGAACAAAACATACAACATTTATCGAGAGGTGTCAAAAGTTCAACTGCCGAAGGTGTGTTTTTAATGTTTCTTTTATGACTTGTGTTTCTAGAAAAATTCTTCGTTTTGTCATAAGCAAACTTATTCTTTTCTAAATTTAGAATATTTTGACCTTGGGGAAATTGGGTTTCTGCTTTTTGTATTGAGTAAACTCTTTCTTTAGTCTCAATTTCTATTCGAATAAATTCCATTAAGTCTTGAACACTCAAACGTGTTTTCTGAGATTGTTCTCGCGTAAATCTGAATGTTAAATCAGACGGAAGAACTTTCAAGATCAAGGGACAAAGTAATGTACTATATGTGTCAGCAGCAACCTTAAGCGATTCTAGACTTCTAATTTCAACAATGCATTTATCATAAAGAGCACGTAGTGCGTGCAAATCTCTAGAATTCTTTACACTTTGAATATTTAACAAATTATTCAAGTGAGCTTGAACTAAATCCGAATGTCTTCCGAAACGAGATTGAAGAATTTCAATCGCAACAGCATAATTTTCCGCTGTCAATGCAAACCCGCTCACTGCATTTGCAGCCGAACCACCAAGTAGAGATTTAAGATACGAAAATCGGTCAACATCAGTTAACGAAGGGTTTTTATGAACTGCATTTTCGAACTGACTCCAAAAGTTTAAATATTTATCTCTTTCACCGTAATATTTATCAATGTGAAGTTTAGGCAAGTTTACCGTGTTGAATAAATTGAAACCTTCGAACCCTGAAACATTTTGATTAGTAGATGTGCTATCGTTATTGAATTTTAAAATTGTTCTATCAATTTTTAATTTTAGCGTATGCATCCTATCACTGTAGTTTTCACAGTCGAAAATTTCATTCTCAATATCCTTTTCATCTGTTAAAGGCAAAATTTTCTCATTTAAATCTTTCAAAAGTGCAATTTTTTCGTCTAACTGAATTTTCAAATCCTCAAAATCTTCAATAGGTGTACTTGTATTATTAAATTTTGCTTCTATTTTATTGCAAAGGCGTGTAGCTAATGTTCGATACGGAGTTCGTACCGCTTTCAATGATTTTAAGTCCATAATTAATGACGATAAACAATGTCAAATATCAATATCAATAACGTAAAAGTGGGTATTTTACTTACCCCTTTCAAGGACGTTCACTTGTTCTTATTCCGGTATCCGAATTGCAAATGTCCAAAATATTCGATCATCCAGTTTTCAATAATCTAAAAGGTCCGTAGTGGCGGCACCAAAGAATATGTTCAAATTCTACCGAAGCAATTTGGGAGAGCATAATAGCAATTATCCAATTTCAAAAATACGATAAAAACAACTTCCGCCTATCGTAATAAATTTAACTTTTTATTCATACTTTTAAACATATTTACAAGTGAAACCATATTTACAAGCGAAGAATATCAAAGAAGGAATCGAAATTCGACAACAACAAAATCAAGAAGAAGAAAATGGCATAAAATTCCACGTCGACAAAATTCTAAATCAACAATTCGAAAAACCCGGATGTTCGCAACAGCGCCCTCTTTTTCAAAGCGCCGTGCAGCCAGCATCTTATCGAAACTTCGTGAGTGCTCGCGACACTCCCACCTTTTGATTTTAACTAGGAGATAAAATCAAAACATTGTTATATAAAATTAGTAAACAGAGTCAAAATAACAAGTTGTAAATCTATCAACCATCAAAATTGTAAAATCTCACTAAGCGTGTGAGAGCACAAAAAGACAAAACAATCTTATCAATTCTTCATAAACAAACCAGTTAATTTTTAGCATTAAAAATCCTCAAAACATGAAACTGAAAAAGATCAAAACAAAGATTAATACATAGGAATAAATCATTAATATCTAACAGGTTGTTTCAAAACGAGTCCAGATCTGGACGTTTTAAGCAAGTTTGTTGCATTGAGAATGTCCGCTTGAGTGGATTTCAGTTTGGAACTTGTAAGTTCATCACTTATTTCCAATGGAAATACGCGTTTTACAGGTCTTGTAAATTCACCTGTAGAAGTTTTCAGTTTCACGACGCGGACTTCGTTATCCTTTCCTGGAAAAGTATCAATAACGCGAGCCATTGGCCAGTCAATTCTCTTCTTTTGATCGCTTCCTATTAGAACTAAGTCATTCTTTTTCACTGCTTTTGGCAGGCGTTTTGGTGGTCTTTATATCAATAGAGGAAGGTATTCATCTCGAAATCTTTTACGAAACTGCTGTCGCAAATGTTGTAGAAACTGATTCCTTCGATTTAGATTGATTGTATCAAGATGGTCCAAGTCGGGAACTCCAACCTGCTGTATATCTTGCAGAAAGATTGACGGTGTGAGAGGGATGAGATCATTCGGATCTTCGGACATACAAGTTAATGGTCTTGCGTTGATCACGAACTCTACTTCGCACAAAATTGTCAACAATTCTTCGTAGGTTACGCAATTCTTTCCTAAGACATTTCTCAACAATTTTTTGACCATTTGTACTAATCTCTCCCACCATCCACCCCACCAACAAGCAGTTGGGGGATTGAATTTCCATTGAATTCTCAAAGCGGAAGAATCACACTCAATCTGTTTCCAATCTACGGATTTCAAAAGATTGTCCGCACCAACAAAGTTAAGGCCGTTATCTGTATAGATAACTTTTGGTCGTCCCCTTCTAGCAATGAATCTTCGGAGACCGAGAAGGAATACATCTGTTGACATGCAGTCTATAAGCTCAAGATGAACCGCACGATATACGGCACAGGTAAATAGCAAAATCCACACCTTCGTCCCTTTCTTTAAGTAAAGAGGGCCGGCCGCATCGATACCCGTTACCTCAAAGACCAAGGCTTCTCTAATTCTATCCTCTGGAAGGGGAGATGGTACAGTTTTCTGGATGTTGTGCTTTGTACCGTCTACATCGCATACACTTATTTATCACTCGATGCACAGTTTTCTTGCCGCGCAAAATCCAATATTTTTGTCGAAGATGACAGAGTACAAATTGTACATCAGCGTGCGAAAACTGTCGGTGGTAATCCATAATCAAATATTCTACTAATTTGTGGTCAGAGGGCAGTAAGATAGGGCATCGAAAATATTCATCATCATCTCTTCTAATAATTTTGGTTTTTAGCCTTATCAAACCGTCGTGGTCAACAAAAGTACAGAGGCCTTTAAGTTTAACACTGTTACCAAAGGTTTCCTCTTGGACGATTTTCCATATTTTCTTTTCTGCCACATCGATTTCTTTAATTGTCAACTCCCCTGTCAATTTAGATCTTGGTGTTTTACAGTTGAGAACAAATCTAAGTATCCATTTTTATTTTCTGTAGGGATCTCGAATTCCTAAAGTATCCAATCTCCATAAATTTTCTATGTTAGGTGAATGGACAAACATGGATGAAATAGTAAGAGCACCAAAAGTTTTATTTCCTAATTCAAATTCAGTATTATCTTCTTTTAACTCACCCATTAAAAGCCAACCTAACTTTGTTTCAGTTGCTACCAAAGCGGAGTTCAAGCGTTGAATTTTCCCCGTAACAATCTTCCAATAGTTGTCAGCACCTATGAGCAACGAAATACCTTTACCCCGTATAGCATTATCACAAATATCTGCTAACAATATGCCCTTAGATTTTAGCTCCTCGTGTACGTCAGCGGGTGGCGATTCTAAAGTAGCATGAGTAATTTCGTCAATCTCAAGAGCTTCAATTTGGAATTCTGTACAGTCCAGTTTATTTTTTAGTTTGATTTCTACTCTAGGACAAACACGATGTCGAGGAATTTTCGTATGAATGTATGAATTGACAATTCTTCTTCTCCTATTATACGTAATTTCAAGGATCTAGAAATATCCTTCCGGATAAAAGTCCTTTCGCTACCTGTGTCGAGAAGGCAATTTAGAGCTTTGTCGGTATTTTTTCCTCCTAATTCCACAGGTGCAGTTTGAAGCAAAATCTTATTATGACCCTCACTAACATGATTTGAAACAAAGTTTTCAACTTTATTAGAATTGACATGTACCTTGTGATTTTCTTTTTTATAACATAAAGCAACATTGTGTTTCTTTGTGCAAAATGTGCATGATTTATCACTTTTAGGACAGTCTTTCATTCTATGAAATGGTTTCAAGCAAATAAAGCACCTTCCGGTACGTTTCAAAATTTCCCTTTTTTCGTCAACAGTTAGCGAACAACTTTCGGTATCATGATCCCAGTTTGAACAAAACATACAACATTTATCGAGAGGTGTCAAAAGTTCAACTGCCGAAGGTGTGTTTTTAATGTTTCTTTTATGACTTGTGTTTCTAGAAAAATTCTTCGTTTTGTCATAGGCAAACTTATTCTTTTCTAAATTTAGAATATTTTGACCTTGGGGAAATTGGGTTTCTGCTTTTTGTATTGAGTAAACTCTTTCTTTAGTCTCAATTTCTATTCGAATAAATTCCATTAAGTCTTGAACACTCAAACTTGTTTTCTGAGATTGTTCTCGCGTAAATCTGAATATTAAATCAGAAGGAAGAACTTTCAAGATCAAGGGACAAAGTAATGTACTGTATGTGTCAGCAGCAACCTTAAGCGACTCTAAACTTCTAATTTCAACAATACATTTATCATAAAGAGCACGTAGTGCGTGCAAATCCCTAGAATTCTTTACACTTTGAATATTTAACAAATTATTCAAGTGAGCTTGGACTAAATCCGAATGTCTTCCGAAACGAGATTGAAGAATTTCAATCGCAACAGCATAATTTTCCGCTGTCAATGCAAACCCGCTCACTGCATTTGCAGCCGAACCACCAAGTAGAGACTTAAGATACGAAAATCGGTCAACATCTGTTAACGAAGGGTTTTTATGAACTGCATTTTCAAACTGACTCCAAAAATTTAAATATTTATCTCTTTCACCGTAATATTTATCAATGTGAAGTTTAGGCAAGTTTACCGTGTTGAATAAATTGAAACCTTCGAACCCTGAAACATTTTGATTAGCAGATGTGCTATCGTTATTGAATTTTAAAATTGTTCTATCAATTTTCAATTTTAGCGTATGCATCCTATCACTGTAGTTTTCACAGTCGAAAATTTCATTCTCAATATCCTTTTCATCTGTCAAAGGCAAAATTTTTTCATTTAAATCTTTCAAAAGTACAATTTTTTCATCTAACTGAATTTTCAAATCCTCAAAATCTTCAATAGGTGTACTTGTATTATTAAATTTTGCGTCTATTTTATTACAAAGGCGTGTAGCTAATGTTCGATACGGAGTTCGTACCGCTTTCAATGATTTTAAGTCCATAATTAATGGCGATAAACAATGTCAAATATCAATAACGTAAAAGTGGGTATTTTACTTACCCCTTTCAAGGACGTTCACTTGTTCTTATTTCGGTATCCGAATTGCAAATGTCCAAAATATTCGATCATCCAGTTTTCAATAGTTCACATTTTCAATAATCTAAAAGGTCCCGTAGTGGCGGCACCAAAAAATATGTTCAATTCAACCGAAGCAATTTGGGAGAGCATAATATCAATTTTCCAATTTCAAAATGCGATAAAACAACTTCCGCCTATTGTAATAAATTTAACCTTTTATTAATACTATAAAACATATTTACAAGTGAACATCTATCAAACAGAGATTAAATTCGACATCGATAACACAAATCATATTCGACTGCGACAAATACGAAATCAAAATGGCATACAATTCGAAATCGAAAAAAGCAAATCAACAATTCCAAAAAACCCGGATGTTAGCAACAGCGCCCTCTTTTTTAAAGCGCCGTGCAGCCAACATCGCATCGAAACTTCTTGAGTGCTCGCGACAAATAGTACGCATTTAATTCCTTTTAAATCTGTTTCATTTATTTCACCGTAAGTTTTATAAGTATCGTATCGTCCAGGGGATAGACTTTATTATAGCAAAATAGATGGTTCCTTCTGTTACATGTAGGGGTGAAAAATTATCGATAACAATCTTTTGGAGAATAGTTTTAGGAATAAGCTCCAGAAAATTAAAAGCGGTTTTAGATGTGAATGAGTACTGTTAGCTGGGGTAGGGAGCAGGATTTCGATGTTCCCTGCTTTTTTTTCTGGATTAACCAAGATACAGTGGAACCTCGGTAACTCGACACCCCACGGGGCAACGAAAATATGTCACGTTAGGGCGCTTTTCCACTTACCGATACGACAACGATAAATCGTACACGATTGTCGTCATTCGAGATTAGCGCACTCAAAATGCATTAAAATATGCTATGCGCTTTTCCATCTCCCGATTCTAGGATGATTGTGTCGTCTCCGACCGAACGATGTCGTTTGTCTTCTCATTCGTGTCGGATGGCATTCATCTCGCCTTTAAAATCGGGACGACATTCATTCATCTGTTTACTTTCTACGAAGGAGCAACACGTAGAAATGGCATTAAAATTTAACATCGCTGCATTAATAAAATATAAGTTTAAATTTGCAGACGATAAATAAAGAATAAAGCCATAAAATAATTTTATTCATTTTCTCTTCTCTACTAATAATAAAGCTGAAGGTGGGTCTGTCTTTCTTTCTGTCTGTCTGTTACGCGCGTAGCGCCAAAACCGCTCGGTCGATTTTCATGCCACTTGGCACAAAATTAGTTTGTAGCATGTAGTTTTGCACCTCGAAGCGATTTTTCGATTCCATTTCGTTCTTTTTCTATTCGAATTCTTAGAGGATTTTCGATAAAATAGGGAAGAAATATTTCATACACATTTTCAAGTCTTATGTCATTCGAAAGCTTGAAATTTTCTGCACAAAATGAAGTTTTTTCGAAGTTTCTATGATCCTCAGGAGAGCTGTAACAATTGTTTTTAGAATCCCGGAATTCAAGGCTTACCTTCAGTAAAGCAAGCCAAACGATTCTAAAATGGTTGAGCTCTAGAATAAAATTTGTTTGAAAAGAGAGATAAAATGAATTATTTTATCAACGGAAATCAACTTTTCATGTTGTTACTATGGTTACGTGTTCATACTTATTTTTGTTTCGTTCTTTTTCCAGCGTTGCCAGACGTAGTATTTTTGATTCTACGGTAGTATTTTTTCGGCCCAAATAAGGAGCGTAGTATTTTTCTGGCAACCCTGTTTCCAATATACTAATGACTCAATTAAAAGATTTGGCGGATTTTTTTTTTTTTTTCATTTTCATAGATTTTGCATTTCAGCAACATTGATTTTGGCAACGTTTGAAAACAGTAGTATTTTGTAATATTTTTTTAGAGGCGGCGTAGTATTTTTTTGTTCCAATTCTCTGGCAACCCTGTCTTTTTCCCGGTGAAGATGCTTTGGAACCCTGCTTGGCGCGTTTTCAAAAAGTCAACTACGCAAAATAGCCAGGGTTACCACGCTTGGCGCGCCTATCGCCCATTTAGCGAGAAAAGGGTACCTAAGGCACAGATTAACCAAATATCGTATCAATTGCGATATTGCTCTAAGTGTTTCATTTCGGAAAATGTATTGTTTTGTTTTTTAAGCTAGGAAAGAAAACTTTCTTCTTCTTTTAAACTTTGGTACGATTTCTGATGGTTTCTGTTATCAACAAAATTGTTCTTATTTTCTCTTTTGGCTTATTTTTGTGCATCTCCCTTGGGGTTGCATTCGAATGTTCCAAGGGGGTGTTTTACCCCATTTATCGGGTAAATCAGTGTTTTCAATTCAAGGTGATATGAATTAGTTAACAAAAGTGATATGAATTGGCGCGACCACTTGGCGATATATCGCCAAACTTTTGATCGCCAAGTGTTTGACGCCAATTTGGCGAGAATTTTTTTTTTTTTTTTTTTTTTTTGATTTAGGTTCAATTTGGCGCTGTTGGCGATATTTTGCGAAAAATCCACTGAATGATGTTAAAATCGACGATATTTAGGAGATTAATCATTGTAAAACATTTTTTTGCATTGTTTCGTAGCAAACTAGGGATACAAATGTTTGAATTGTTATCTTGCTCACTCCAAGCACTATTTTAGCACTTAAGGCATCTACTAAGAAATTTCCAGTAAAATTAAGTAGTGTGGGGTCCATATCAGATCTTTATATCATACTTTGAAGGAATTATAGTTGAATAAAACTAAAATAGAGCATTTTTTCTGCTATATCAATTATTTTACAAATGAACTTTTAATTTTATACCACGGGCAAAGCCGTGCGGGTACCGCTAGTACTTAATATTTTGTTTCACTACTGCCGCTCAGACGATCGTTATTGCTACAGAAAAGCTCAGATTTTCATTCTGATAGTATGCGTTTCGTTCTTAGTAAACAAGGTGGAAATGTAATAAATTTGTGAGTATCATGCACTCAATATTTTCTCTTTATCTGTTTTCTTTTTTTGCGGAGGTAAAGTAAATCTAACAGTCGTAGTCTGTTAAATGGAGGAGCCATAATAATATACATATGCTAGTACACCTGTGCTTCGAAATGAAATGCGGTGGAAAATTACCGTTTTGGAGAAACGATATTGGTGGAGTGGAAAAAGAGTGCTGTAGACGACACGACACGGTACTTATCGTTGCAGTATTTTCGTCCGACTTTCGTCGTTGTCGTGTCGTCAAGTGGAAAAGCTCCCTTAAGCGGGTGCCAACTTACTCAGGTCTGTTGTTTTAGTATTACGAACTTTTTTTCTACAGTAATTACAAGTATATTTTCTCATTAGCATTGTATAAGCTGCAATAAAATATGTGACATTAAGACAAAGTCTTAATGAACATTTTCTCTCTGTCTTTCTCTCTCCCTCTCTCTTGATCCCTCTCCTTATCAACTTGTATTTTTAACTCACGTTGTGACAGATTTTAGAGCGAGAAAACATTTCCATTATTAAAGTTTAACCTAGTTTGTGCTCCATAAAAGTTTCCGAACATTGAGAGTAAATTTTCTTGTATGCAACATTTTACGTGCATAATAATCTAACATAGATAAAATAGTTTGCTAACTATATAGTCTCTTTTCAGATTCACATATTTAGAGATATCTATAACAACAAATACATTTGAAACGCTTAAACTTTTATAAATGTTACTGAAAATAAACATTCTAAAAAGTTCAAAACTCATCAACAATGATATCATGCCCGTGTTCTGAATACAAAACTGCCGTAAAGATAAAGAACAATTGTTTCCAGAGCTGTTTTCTATCTTCCACTATACCTCAAAAAAGTGTTTAAAAAAACATTTACTTTTATTTGATGGTTGTTGACAGGGGTAAGTTTTGTTTTCAATGACATCTTTCTTTCGTTTAACGTTGCGCTTTTATTGTGCACAAAAACTGTCATTATGTCAATAAAAGGAGTAGTTTTGTTTTATAAAAAGTACATCAAGCGGTTTTTTTTTAAATTGCTTATAATAATCTGAAAAATTTTTCAAGGATCGATTCGAAATTTTGAACTTTTGCTCATTGGTTTATAAAGAATTAAATAGCGCATATAAAGTACCAAAGCGTAAAATGCTTGCGTATTAAAGCTTTAATGATATTTTTCTTCTGAACTCTTTTATTGTTGATACGTCTGAACTAAATACTAGCTTTCTATCACTTCAAGAAATTATTTCGAAAATCTAAGGTTACCTACTTCTTTACGAATGTAACAAATATGAATAAACTCAGAAACCACTACTATATACTATATTTTATAATTGTATATTATAAAATATTCTAAGGATTAAGCGATTCCACTCGTAAAGGGGGAGACGGGGTAAGGAATGCCAGTTTTCGAATATCGTACAGAGATAGTTAGTTTGCTTGCAACAATATAAGAGTTCCTCCTCGTTCGCTCTAGAAGCCGAGCAACCCTGGTCCAACACCCTCAGAGGTATTGGTTTAGAATGATAACTCAAAGGACTATGCGAAGACGAACATATATAACGTGCTCCAGTCACCTGTAGCGAACACGGTGGATTTTCGATCGACTGGCATCGAACTTGGGAACCCTCAGTTACGAATCGAATGCCACACTGATATGAGAATTGGCACAGATAACTTTATAATATCGATGAAATGGATAATGATTCATTGAGTTTGGGGCCAGGAATGGCCCCATTAGGATTTCAAAATAGGTTGAAATGTGATTATTATGCTGACAAGAACGAAAATTTAAAAATATACTTATGTAGATCATAAAAATATTTTTCAACTAATTGTTTTATTTCTTTACAAGTAGATATGCTCAGCGTCGCGCGGGTTAAAATTCAACGTGTAAAATCAAAGAAGGTATTTTTTGTGACAACGTGGTCAGGCGTTAAATTGGCACGAAGGACAACGTAAAATCAAACTTAAATGTTTATTTGTGATGATTTTCTAAAAAACTGCGTTTCCGCTTTTGAAAAATAATCTATGGGTGATTCTACAAAAATGGGCAAATTAGTGTTCCATACTGATTGCTCTTTTTGTTTTTAATTTAATAAAAAACTATTTTGGGAATATTTTTATGCGTTTTTTTTCTGTAATTCTGATTTATCAACAAAGTCAATAATTAATTATTATTCATTTAAAAATAAAATATTACATTGAAATGTCATCCACATGCTCTGTCCCATAGGTGCAATGTTCACAATCAATGGAATATAGATTTAAAAAAAAAATAAGTGATTCTTTTCTCAAGAGTTTTTTATTTATAAATGTGAATGTGTGTAAGATGTAAATCACAAAAAAAGCAAAATAATGTGAAAATAATATCTCTAAAAGTTAATCTAATCTTTGTCCCAGCGATTATCAGTCATTCACATGTCTGAAAAGTATAGATATTTTTCTCTGAAATGTTTTATTTCAAAATCTGGCAACACATCTTGAAATAAAGCATGGAACTTTGCTATTCCTGCCTGAAGATTAATTTTGCTGTTCTGCAATTACTTTTTGATAAAAAGCAAGCTAAACTCAACTTTCAAGGCAAGTGTTTTTCATATTTGTCATTAACATGGCCTACAGAATACAAGTAAAATGTACTTGTAAATAAATTTTGATAATAAATAGTCCTAAAGCTTACATTTGTTTGTTCTTATTCGAAGTTAGATCGAAAAATGTTCAGAAATGACTTTTTGAGAACACATTACTTGTGTTTTGTCATCCACGTGCCCTTTTTCTAATGTCATTCACATGCCCCAATATGAGACATGTGGATGAATCAAAAGCCTAACTATGACAGTACAATGTTTAAAAATTATATCTAAGGGGCCTGCTCCACATCAGCGGAAAACGCGAGCGTAAGCAGAACGTAAATGAATTAATAGTGTTCCTATGAAAGTACCCGATTTCGGTTCCGCCTCGGTTCGGTCGCGTTTCCGCTGATGTGGACAGGCCCTAACAGTTTACAGGTTAAAAAATTTCATTAATATACCTATTGTGTTTGTGTTATTTACATACTTATTGTGTTATTCACGTACCCATTGTGTCATCCACATGTCCCTTTTATCATTCGCATATGCCTTCAAAAAAATAAAAATACAAAAACACAATAAAATACTAACATTTAAGCTCTGTTGATATTCTATTTTAATTATGCAACTTACAAAGTGCTTTGCTGATTTTTTTCAGACTTTTAATTTTAAATTCATTTTTTCAAATCTACATGTTAGAAATATTCCCGTATTTATAGAATCACCATATTCAAGAGTGAACACTCACGGAAACAAACATTTCTTAACTATTTGAATTGAGAGAAGCATCAGAAAACCACACGAAGCAAAGACAATATCAAACGCAAAATTAGCTATCGAGGGAAGTTGAGATGAAGCACTAAATAATGATTTGAATGGAGGAAAGCCTTTAAAAAATTAGAGATTTTATGTGGAAGTTTCAACTAAAATTGGAATAAAAAAAGAATACCTGTCAGATTTTTTTTCTAATTGGTCTCTTATGTGCCCAGTGAAAACACGAACACACGGAAATTTTTAGCGAAACCAGGCGGATAGTTTTCGAGTCTATAAAGGACATACATAGGTACATATATACATAGATACAAGGTACATACATAGATACATACATTTATTTATACATAGATAGATAGATTGCAACAATAAATAACTTTGAGATAATGCTTCAATATAGACAGTCTTATTCTAAATTAAATAGAACTGGCTTAATAATTTTAAATTCTTGTATTTAACTAAAACCCTTAAATCAATCATTTAAAATCAAGTACTTCTCTACAAACCGCACTATAAAGCTTTTAATGCTAAGTGTAAGTGTTCTAGCTGAAAGAAAAGCCTTGACCGTTCTTTTCCTTTTCGTAATTATATTTCTGTTCCGAACTATACGCAATTAACTTCGAATAATATATGTGATTTTGTCCAGGACTTTTTCTTCAATAATAAAATTTATTTTCATGAATTTTTTTAATATTTTCATCGCCGCAAAAAGAGCCTTACAATATCATTTATTCCCATAAAATATATACTCCTACATTATTGAGGATATCAAGCCATAAAACTAACACCATATAACTTTCAGTATGATTACCCAACATAATCTCGTGAACATCCTATCCTTCCAAATGGCATCATTTCTCTTTAAAATCAGCTGACGCCAAGTGATAACCATCACATATCTTTTCTATAAATCATAGAAAGGATTTATTCAGTCATGAATAGACGACTCATGTAAAAGAATCACGTTTTCGTATCTCTATTAGAACTTTATCCGCATAGAGTTATAGGGAGTGATTAATTATTAAGACGTGTTTCAATAAATCATTTTCTTATGATAGGAGCAACAGCAGTTCAGAACCTATTTCTTAGTTCATTAAATGATTGCCTAAATAAATAATAAAAATATTTTTGAAAAAAAAATAGAACTGACTTCAATGATCTCTGACGTTTTTGAAATTTCTTAGAGCGTAGACCGAAGTGGGACAACTTAAGTTTGAAAATAATTACTAAAAACCCTATCTACTCTTACTATAACTTAAGTCCTGGATGTACTATGTGTTATGTATTTATGTTCTCAGGTAGTAGACAACTTCATGTTAAAGTCTCTAAAACCACTAGACCATCGATTGTTTTCTCAAAATAGAAGGCCTTAATATTCCTGTGCTACAAATGCGAGGCAGGAGCTCTAGATTTATGAGATGTTTTATCTACTAGCAACCAAAATATCTGTTTCACTGATGCTTGTCGATTCGATACCATAAAACGAATACATTCATCAGAGAAATAAAGTAGGATTTCGATTTTATGAGTCATAACGTGGTGAGGGATTCCTCTCAAACATTTTATAGCTTTTCTCTTGAAAGAGGATATCAGTCTGCTGTATTTCCGTTACGATATTATACATTATGAAAAAGACAACAGCTTTTGGTACGTTTTTTGGTCATTTGAACACTTTCATTGCTGAGCTGAAATCCCTTAAATTACTTGTGGCAGAAAATAATGGAAAATATGATGGATGTTATTTTGTTTTCCTACATTTCAAATTTTAATTAAGTGCAGATCTGTTGTATATCTTGGTAATAAGACGCTTGAACCTTGGTCAAGAGCAGGAATTCTCATATTAGCATAAATCGAATAACAAATGTTGGCAGGGCCAATCTACTTTCACCATCCCTAATTTGATAAATGGAATCGCCTACTCCCCATTTTATCAACGTTGAAATAAAAATGCTATTTCAAATAAATATTAAAATTGGCAAATAATATGAATATCTCCGGCCCAGATAGGGTTTATTTGTTAGCAGCCGAATATTTTTTGCCTGAGTATATAATCTCATTATGCAACTATTTCCTCCATAGGATAATTTAAAAGCTTTTTATACGAAACATTTTACTTAAAAAAATAACGTGATTTTTCACTTATGTGGTAAAACTTCAAGGGTCTGACAGAATTCTTAAATATATTTTTATCTCATAACTACTTCTTTACAAAGGTTAGGTATCAATAAACAGTTTTTCCCGCCAGAAATAATATTGATTTCTTAAAAAAGTACAAATTAAATCACCCTACTAAGCACCCCCTCAATGAGGAAAAAAATTCTACTTTAAAAAAACCTCCATTTAAAAACTGGATGCTTGTAGTTTTTCCCTCTTCTTTCTTTTCGATTTTTCGCTTAACACATCAAAAGCCCTTTTCATTAATCTAAAAAACAGAAGTGATAGGTGTTTGAAAAGCATTCATTTTCACGAGTGTTTATGAATCCTGTCATTTTTTCTCATAAAACATTTCAAAACATTCATTACCAATTTTATCAAGTAGCGCTATCTTTTTTTCTGCCATACAAAAGACCCTGAAACTATATTTAATAACGCTCTTTGTTTTAAATAAAAATAGGAGCTAGGCATGGCAGCGTTAACAATCTTCTAAGTATCCATTATAAAATTTATCACGGTGACACGTCCATAAAGTGTGGACAATGTTAACTTCATCCTTTTCGTCACAATTTTTGATATTTTTGTTGCTGATGTATTTACCTTTTTATTATTTATTTATTTTACGAGCATATCTTTGGCAAAAAGGAATTTGTTGTTGCCCACCACTAAAAATTTGTGGAAATAAACTCATACCATTTTTTCCAAGATGCCTCCGAGCTGGATTCGTTTCTACTTTAGGGTACGTAATTCTCTATGTTTCTAATTGATGACATTAGTGGTCCTAATTTTTCTTCGATTCCGACTGTGGTCAATGGACGGATAATGTGGACGTGTCAGCAGTTTAAATAAATAAGACAAGCTTGGGTTGATGAACAAAAGCAGAGTTTCGCTTTCTCGTTCAGTTTCGGTTACTTTTCGGTAAATTTTTTTGTTGCTGATGTATTTAGCTTTTTATTATTTATTTATTTTACGAGCATATCTTTGCAAAAAGGAATTTGTTGTTGCCCACCACTAAAAATTTGCGGAAATAAACTCATACCATTTTTTTCCAAGATGCCTCTGAGCTGGATTCGTTTCTATTTTAGGGTACGTAATTTTTCTATGTTTCTAATTGATGACATTAGTAATCCTAATTTTTCTTCGATTCCGACTGTGGTCAATAGACGGAGAATGTGGATGTGTTAGCAGTTTAAATAAATAAGACACGCTTGGGTTGATGAGCAAAATCAGAGTTTCGTTTTCTCATTCAGTTTCGGTTACCTTTCCGGTAAATTTCAGATGTCCACGCCCCCACCCCCCTCTTTCCCCCTCAAGAAAAATTTCTTGCAACACCACAGAACTGGATTATACAGATTTGCGTTTATCCGGCTTGCATTTTGTCCTGTTTTCGTCAAAACTGCTAGTTGGCATGGCACCTTTTCGAGTGCAATGTTGCAGCACAAGCGACATTTTGAAGGATGCTATCCAAAGTAGCACATTTCGTTTTTAAAGGTTGTAAAATGGTTATTAATATTGTAATAACCGCTTAAAAACGTTTATAAAACGTTTAAAGGCTATTTGTGCTACCTGGGATTTGACTCACTCTGGCATCCTCAAAGGTTCTCTGTAGCTCCATATGGTATCCTATAGCAACTTTAAGAGTGGGGTAGGGAGTCAATGGCACCCTTTATGGGGTGCCACAGATGCTACAACGTGGCACCCTAAAAGGGTCATATGCAACCAGCAGTTTTAACAGTAACTAGTCAGGATAAACAAGATTGTACTGTAATGAGTGAAAATGTATACAGCGATTTAATATTGATGATGTCTCTTTGACATTCTTCAGTTTCGTTTTCAAAGCGAACTCTAAACTTTCAATTCAAAAGTTTAAAATCTTAGCCATTTTTGCAATGCTAATCATTTTTCTCCCCAGCCTCGTAAAAATAAGCCATCAAAGCCTCCTCGATTATTTCGGGAGCAATATATTTTGATGGATGAAAGTGGTAAATATTTTTGCATATCGTCTGTTCCTGAATGAAGCCAACCCTTCTCTTCTCCCCCCACCTCATTATTCAAAAATGACATCCATTCGTGCCGAACCTGACGCTTCCACCCCTAAAACGTTCCTTCTCCGCTTAATTTCCCACGAATACTTCTCTGCTCTCCCCTTTCGAATGCTTGCTTTTCGATCTTAATGGAATGGTTCATCTTGGATGGAGAAATCTCCCGCCAAAGTAGCCAAGTGCTTCCGTGATGTGGGGCATGGATTTTTAATATTAGAGGGGTGTAACAATGGCAGAAAGGTCATAAAAATCTCTGTTATGTATAAGGCTTTTTATTGCGAACAGTGATGACGTTTTTATTATCTTGTACAAAGAATTATTATCGTCACTACTTGATAGCTAAAAAAGAGAAACAAAATTCCTTACAAATTTAAATATTCATGATGAAAAGTTGTGGAACTTCAGTTGTGAAGCAGTTTGATTTATTCCATTATTCTTTTTTAGTTCCCTCTTTTTACTTCCTTTTACGTAGTAAAGGAAGTATTGTGATCGCGAAAAAAATATCGATTTAAATCGAAAAAATTTTGATTTTGCTCACACCCGAATGAATGCTCAGTAGTTTTTTCGACCTGTCAGCACGTGCATATGTACCTACCAACTATAAGCAGCCGAAAAATCATTTTCAACCACCCCCGAGTTAATTACGACGAGTTTTCTCGTGACGTCTGTATATACGTATGTGCGTATGTATGTGTGTCGCATAACTCAAAAACTATATGCCGTAGAAGCTTCTAGCTTGGTATGTAGGCTCTGAGGATGGTCTAGTTGTGCACCTCCCCTTGTGGTTGCATTCGAATGTTCCCAAGGGGGTGTTTTACCCCTATTTTGGGGTAAATCAGTGTTAATTTCAATGCAGACTCAAGTGATATGAATTGGTGCGACCACTTGGCGATATGTCGCCAATTTTTTGGTCGCCAAGTTTTTTCGACAAATTTGGCGAAAAAATTATTTTTTAACTTTGGGTTCAACTTGGCGCTATTGGCGATATTTTGCGAAAAAATCACTGAATGATATTAAAATCAGCAATATTTAGAAAATTAACCATCTACTTATATTAAAAACTGAGTATCTTTCTAACTATCTTTCTAACTATCTTTCTTTCTAACTATCTTTCTATGTCACGCTTCTTTCTCCTGAACGCCAATGAACTGAAAGTCGAACCAGGTACCGATAGATAGGTAATTTTTCAAGCTTCATTAGTTTCAATCTATATAATTATACGATTTTAATTAGCGAAGATATCAATTAATAAGTAGTCAAGTTTAAAGCGATTAAGCCTAATAAATGATTAAATATGAAATCCATTCTTGCATTGCAAAACGTGGTTGCCATGCCATGAAACAATAATAAAAATGAAAATGAGAATTTTGAATGAAGGCTTAACTAAATCAAACACGAAACTCATAAGCGGGCGACTTACATAGGGCTAGAGCCGCTATATAGACAGGCCGACGCATCAAGATTAAGTTTCACCACTTTGGATCCAATTCCTTAACTTTTACTTTCAAATTTTCATTGTTGCGGAGTAGGGTTACCAGAAAAAAGTTTTGGCACATTGCTAAGCTTTGCCAAATCCACGTGCCGCTAATAATTCCTCACAGTGAAAAATTACCAAAACGCGATTACTGGCCAGAAAAGACAATGACTCAAACACACAAACACGCGCTGGATCCAAAGTGGTGAAACTTAATCTTGATGCGCCGGCTCGTATATATAGGGGCCTTACATAGGGCCGAATTCAAGTGAAACACCATTGCAATCGCTTCGAGGCGATCGCATATTGCAACCGCTACTGTAAGTCGAATTCAAGTGAATTCGTTTCACTTGAATCCAAATTTTGGAATTTGCGATTGCATTGGTGAGTTGCGATCGTCCGTGTTTCACTTGAATTCCTGCCATAGTATTTTTATCGCTAGCTACTTGTAATATTTTGAAACATTCATTTGTTGAAGAGCCATCTACTTATATTAAAAACTGAGTATCAATGTCTGCTTTTTCTCCTTTGAGCGAGCTGAACCAAGGGCGGATCCAGCTTCTGGTTAAGGAGGGGGTCATTTTCGGAAAGGGGGGGTCAAAGTGCAATTTTTGTGCAAAAATGGGGTGGTTTGGCAGTTTTTTCGTAAAATAAGTCCCAAAAATGCAATTTTTTGCTATATTTGGTCGGTTAAGGGGGGGAGGGTCATGATCCCCATGACCCCACTCTGGATCCGCGCCTGAGCTGAACTTACTGAAACTTTCCTCACCATCTTGAAGGCGCGAAGCATCTCAATAATTCGAATGATTTTTTTTATACAGGAAAAAAGTAAAGGCGTGAAGCGCCTGTTAGCGAGCCGCCTTGGCGGGGAGTAGTTTCTTGACATTTTCCTCACTACTTTCAGGGCACGAAGTGCCCGTGCAACGCCGGGCCACGTTCGTGGTACGTCTTGAAATCGAATGAACATTAAATTATATCAAATAAAACTTCAGAATGAGGTAAAAGTTAGAGAGGTGGGACGTTATGCATCAACATGCCGCAGGAAGCTAATCTAGCTGCCCTGGCAGCTAGTTGTAAAATATTTTTTGCATTGTTTCGTGGCAGATTAGGGGAGTAAATATTCAAATTGTTACCTTGCTCACTCCAAGCACTTTTTTTAACACTTAAGGCAACTACTAAGAAATTTACACGTAAAGGAAGTAGTGTGGGGTCCATACCAGATTTTGTTTTTCGAGTTTTTGTGCTAGTTAGTTCACTATTTTGAACTTATAAAATAAGTTTTTAATAAAATAGTTTAGTATAATTTCTTTTTTTTTTTTTCTGTTACGTGCATCTATCTTCTTTTCCGCCTAAATCATCGTTGTAAGAAAAGAAAACGAAAGAGCATTTTGTACGACAGAATGTATCATATTTTGAATTTAATTTACTGTATAGTAGTACACTTGAAAAAGTACAGCAAAACATCCTTAAATAAGATTTTTTAAATAAATCAAAACTAAAAACAACGTTGGAAAAGGACTTGATCTTTTTCGATTTCAAGGAAATGGATCCTTTAAATGGAATGGATTCTTTTTTTGATCCTCCAACCCACTCAGGGGTGCCCATTCCCCTCAAGTTCAGAGGCGCAAATCCCCCCCCCCCACAAAAAAAATTTCACAACCCTCTTGTGATTTTTATTTTTACCCCTCTATTTTTTGTTTATTTTTTTAATATCATTTATTTATTTTTTAAATATTATTATTATTTTTTTTTGAATATATTTCTTCATTTATTTTTTTGAATGTATTTCTTCCTTTATTTTTTTAGATGTTATTTATTTTTTTTAATATTATTTATTTTTTTAAATATTATTTATTTTTTTAAATTATAGCTATTATTTTTTCTACATTAATTTTTTAAAGTACTTATTATGAGCAGAATGTAATAGTTTTTTTTCCTTCCAGATATTACAAGCACATTCACACACACAAAAAAAATAAATAAATAATAAAGAAATAATTTATAAATTAGAGAAATAAATTAATGAATAATTTAAATTAAAAAAATTAATTAATAAATAATTTAAATAAATAAATTAGTTTAAAAAAATCCCCCCCCCCAAAAAAAAAATTTGATTTGCGCCATAATCCCTCTCTGTGGGCACCCCTGAACCCACTATACGTAATACATAAGAGGACGCACGCCTTATTTTCGGATAAATGCAAAGGGTAAGATTTGAAACAGAAACAAACAAAAGCAACACTCATATCACCAATGAGTACTGCAACGAATTTTTTTAATGCAAAAATCTTTTTAAAAAATTGATACATAAATATACATATTAAATCCTATAACATTCACAAAGATATTTTTAAAAAAGGTCCAACTTTAAAACTCCAAGAATAAAGTGCTAATACATGCGTAAATAAGTCACCCTAGTGCAAATGGAGTTATCAATATGACTTTCGTGTAATATAAAAGCAAAATCTTGATTAAACGAAATCAAGCTGCTTTTCCAACCACTTGTGTGCTCAAACCATCTACTTTTATAACAAAATTTTAAATTTCAAGACTTAAATTATTAAAGAAACCCTACTTGCCAATTAATTTTTCATAACATCAGCGTCTCCCAAATGCTAGCAATAAATAATAAATGAAGCAAAAAATTAACGCCTGAATAATGCATCGTGTTTTAAACATCTTGTCTTAGGTGTAAGATCATTTATCAAGATAACATGAAAAACACTCGCTGCTGCTGCTCATGGCGTAATGGAAAATTAAAATGACTCCATTGTTTCACAAAATGCTCTTTTTTTACGGAAATGTCAGTTTTTACGAAAGTTTTAGACGATTTTTTGAAAACCGCATTTATGTTAATAAAGCAAACATGTTGGAGAAGAAAAAGTCTTTTACTTCATTAATTAAGAATTAAAAATTAAAGTTTGAAAGGAATATACAAAAGAAAAACATTTAGAAGCGAGTAAAAAATAGACATTGATTTGTGGAGTTTTATCTAAAGTTTATCTTTAGTTTTTCATTTTTCTTCTTTAATTTGAAACAAACTCCAAATGAGCATCATTCTTTATTGTAAATAATAAAAAATTCAAAAAAAGATCTTCATAGCTGTTAAAATTATTATGCTTATGTAGTACTATTATTTTCTCCTCTTTGTTTTATTTATTAATTGTAACTAGTTATTTGAAAAAAAAGAAAAAAAAAGAAAAAATGATAATATGTTAAACTATGCATGCTTACAAGAAAACTTTTTCACTTTTTTCAACTGATTTTGTAACTTTTTTTAAAATTTAACTAATAATATATTACAAGATGTATTCATTTGTTTACTTCAAAATCTATATTTTATACAGGCATATGATGTTAGTTACGCTATCCCATCTACGAGACCTTTTCCAGCCAGAAGCTTTTTATATTTAATTTGCATGTAGGCACTTCGATAGTAGTAGAACACAGCCTTTAGTCTGGTGGTTTATGTTAGTATAAAAAACTTTCTAAACGTTAAAGTCTTCATGTGTAAAAGTTTACATGTATGCCTTCAATCTGGTAGTACTTGAAAAAGCCGTGTAAGCATTAAAATGCTCTTCACATGTAAAATCTTACATGTAAATTTTGATCCTGCTAGTTCTTGTTACTTGAAAGAGCTGTGGAAGTATTAAAAGTCTTCAAATGCGTTACCGATGCATAAATTAACGCATGAGTACTGCTTTACCTTATCGAATCTAAAAGCAAAGCTAATAAAATATAGGCTCAAATTTCTTCAAATAAACATATAGCTTACTAAATAAATAAAAAAACAAAGCTAAATAATTATGTGGTTTAAATTATTTCAAACAAACATGGACGTATTCGCCCTCCCTTACTAAATCAAATGTAAAAGCATACCTAAAGAATTATGTGCTTCAAATTCCTTCAAAGAAACATGAGCTTGCAAGCTTTTCATATCCCTGGACATCACGCCGCCTGCCCATAAAAATATGTTTCTCAACTCAAACAGTACATAAATGTGCGAAAACTTTGCACTGTTTCAACATTGTTGCACCATCAAACTCATTGAGTAGCTCACAACAATATATATTTTAACCTAAACGGGAGAGAAAAAATGGGGCGGAAATTTTCATTGTTAGATTTTGCATTGTTAGTTGAGTTGAGTTTTCATCATTTCAGCAATAAATAACACAACGATTAGTTCAGTTAACTGTGAAAAATGTTGTAAAAAATTACCATTGCATCTCAATACCTATTCTTTAAATTACTCTAAACAGGTCACTCCCTATGTTTCTAATCTCGTTGACTCATTGATAAATTGATATCGTTCGACTCTAAGACCAATTCGTCGGTCAAAGCCTCTTTCTCAATTTCCACTGCATTATTTCCTCGCTCAACACTGGAGAAGGAACTACTTTGATCTATCCCCCAAATCGGGAATTTGGCGACTTTTTTTCTCGCCAAGCAAAATACCTGGTTTTGTTGTTGCCATAAAAAATTGTTACCACAAAACTTTTTAAAAAAAACTCAAAAAGTGGTACAAAATGCAAGAAAATACCAAATCTGGCAACAGCGAAAACCTAAAAGCTGAAAAAGCCTAAATTGGCAACAGCAAAATAAGAAACAGCAACCCTAAACAGGCCGTAGGGAGTGCCAGATTTGGCGCGTAATTATGGGGGGAAGGGGGGATATCAAAGTTATACCCTGAAGAAACCTGGACGCATCGTTTGACCAGAGATGATAGCGAACAAATTAATTCGGATTAGTTTCGTGCCTCTAGACCTCTCGTACGCGGTTTCGTTCGTAGAGGGGGGTGAAGTTTCGGTCTGGGGTGTAGTGCGTGAAAGTTCATATTTGTTTGAGGGAATTTGAAGGACCTTGTTTATTAGCTTTGCTTTTGCATTCTGTTTGGTAAAGGAAAGCTCATGCGTGAGATTGCTTATCTGTAATGCATTCGAAGACTTTTATTGCCTGTATGACTGAAAAAAGTTAAAGAAGCGATCAGATTGAAGGCTGTATTTCACGGCTAATTGGGTTCCTCCAGTAGCATACAAAGACTCATGTTCGCCCCCCACCCCCAATTAAACCATTAAAAAAAATTTCCCGTGAAACTCATACTGCTATTTTTCTGAATTGTGCGCCCTCAAACCTCGTGCGCCGCGGGGGCTGCTGGGAGCTATGATGGTTCCTGGATAAAAAACAAACAAATAAAATGCTTTTCCTAATTATTCAAATTTTACATAGTTTATAAAAACATTTATCAATTTTTTAAAAAAAATTAAAAGAGAAGAAATTATAAATTCACATAAGAAGTTGAATATAGTTTTCTTTTTTAACTACACACAATTTCTACACTAAGTGAATCAATTTCTACCAAGATATTCTTCATAGAACCACATGTTGTTTTGCGCAAAATTAGTCAGAATTATAACCATATCCATCATATTTTCATTTATCGATTTCGACGATTTAACTTTCATATTTTTCTCCAATTTCTGAGGATTCATTCATTTTCCGTCGTATCTAAACAGCTATTCATTTCAATTATGCCAACCAGGCTACCCCCTAGGTTTCTAATCTCGTTCACTCATTGATAATGGATGTCGTTCGACTCTGAGGCCAAATCCTCTCTCAGAGCCTCTTTCTCCCTTTCCACTGCATTATTTCCTCGCTCAACACTGGAGAAACCGGGACGCATCGTTTGACCAGAGGAGATAGTGAATAAATTAATTCGGATTAGTTTCGTGCCTCTAGACTTCCGTCGCACGTGGTTTCGTTCGCAGAGGGGGAGAATAGAGCGGGAAAGTTCGTGTTTGTTTGAAGGAATTTGAACCACATCGTTTATTAGCTTTGCTTTTGCATTTGATTTAGTAAGGGAAAGAGCTCATGTGTGAGTTTTTGAATTAATCCATGGGCATGCGAAGACTTTTTAAGTAAACGGCATTTGCCAGTAACATAAACGATCAAATGGAAGGCTGAAAATCTTACATCTAATAACATAAGATGTTTCTTTGTGTATGGTAGGCAGAACAGTGAATGAACACGTCGATTTTTTTTTTTTTTTGAAAAGATTGGATTTTAAAACCTTTTTTCGGCAGAAATAACTTATTTCTCCGCATTTACAAAAAGAAAATGCTGCGTTTGTCCACTGGTAGGGGTGCTAATTCACTGGGTTTGGGCTTTTTTTTCTCTTTAACCCCCTGTAAAATTTGTTGCAAAACCATAAACGCCTCAGTCCCCTCCCCCCCCCCCCCCGTCATTTCTTTTTAATAATTTTGTACATCAACTTAAGTGTTTCCACTGCCATGAAGCAAATACCGCAGTTTCTAACAATGCTATATATTTTTGAAAGTGAAAATTCTCTTAAGTATTCATTTACTAGACTATCTCCCCTATATGGTTATGGTGTGCACCCTCCTCCGCCCCCCCCCCCCCCAAAAAAAAAAGAAAGCCTCGTTAGCACTAGAAACATGAAATTTGGTCTACAGATGTAGCTTTTTGCCGACGACTGGCTACTCGGAGCCAGGTATTTAATAAATTAATTAACTGGAAAGTTATTTAATGTATTCAACGAAAAATGAAAGAATCATTTGAATTTTTACAATTATTTGAAATATGAAGGTTTATTAGTAACTGAAGCTTAAGAAAACACTGTAGATCGAATAGATTTTTTTTTCAAAAAAAATTCCCCGACTTTAGAACTTCAAACGGTAATTACTCTAAAAAGTAAAAAATAATTTTATTCTTTGAACAACATCGGTATTACTTTTAAACATAAATTTTGAAGTTGGCGCAAAAACCCTAAATAGTATCATGCGAAACTACAATTCAAGGTTTATTAATAACTGAAACTTAAGAAAACACTGTAGATAGAATAGATTTTTTTTCTTTTCAAAAAAAAATTCACCTACTTTAGAACTTCAAACGATAATTACTCTAAAAAGTAAAAACTAATTTTATTCTTTGAACAACATCGGTATTACTTTTAAACATAAGTTTTAAAGTCGGCGCAAAAACCCTAAATAGTATCATGCGAAACTACAATTTAATTACAAATATAAATTTCAATGAATCCAGGTTCTTTAATCGCATTTTCATACACTACATTGACAACCATACATTTATGCAATGGTACAAATATTCTGTTCTTAATTTGCAATGGTTTTTCTGAAAAATGTTGGAAACATATTTTTGAAAATCATTTTACCGTAAAATGGGGTGTATAGGAACAGCGGGATCAATCGGAATAAAACTTCTCGACCGTACAAAGGAATTCTTCATAAATAAACTATTGGGTATTTTTCGCCATGATTTTTCTTTTAGTAAGGTAAGATCATAGGAAGTAGGAAAAAATTACTTTTGTTAATCTGGCAATGCTATTGGCTTCTAAGGAGGGCTGCACGTGGAATGCTAGAAAACATCACATTTTCATAGACTGCAAAACTTCATATGCAAGAACAAACCTTCTTATATTTAAAAACTAAGAGTGGTATGTTTCAATTATGCATGTATCTGCACAACAGAATACCGCATTAGAATTTACATTTTTTATAAATTGTGTCATAAAAATGAAGAATTCTGAAAAATGCCATAGAAAAAAAATTTGCGGGGTGAATAGGAACACTTAGTTCTGTTATTCCAGTTCAAACTTATTTGAAGGAAACTGTTTGAAAAATCAAGATTTTAACCCCAGTTCTTCTAATCAAGGCAAGAACAAGGATTTATTACTGTTTATCTCTTCTCGTGAGCAACTAGATCTTAGAATGACAGAAAGATGCAGATTTAAAAAGATTTTTGCTCCAAGAGACTTCTTTTTACCTGAAATACTTGGGGAAAGTCATACAGACTTTATGTAGCAAAAGTCCAGCACACAGACAGTGATCAATAAATGGGGAAATCTTACAGGACAATCCCCAAAACCCAGAGATTTTAAGAAACTAAAGAAAAAGCAGCGTTTATCCCAGAAGATGTATGAAAAATCTTAAGTCAAGCCACAACTGCTAGTTTTAAGGCTAAGTACATATTTGTGGACGATATGAGTGACTTCAATTTGTGTTATAGATTTGTATTTTAATTCAAAAGCATTTCTCAAAATTAATTTTACTTTGTCATAAGTTCAAAATAATTTTAAATTTTGAAAAATCAGAAACGTTTACTGGTACAGAAAATTAATTTTTGTTTGCAATAACTATCTGTTGTTATTCTTCCCTATCAATATTACTCATGTTTGCGAGACCTATTACAGGTTAAATTGAAAAAAAAAAAAATTACATGTGTTCCGATTGACCCCATCAGCGGGGTGATTCGGAACACCCATAATTTCCTATATATTTTAATAATAATTGTTCAAAATGCTTTGTCTTCGCTTGGAATATCAAAAGTAAAGCAAGACCGAAGTTTTTACCCAAAAAATCAAATTTAAAAAAAATCTTTCAACTACTTTTTTTACAATCAAAGCTGAAAAGTGTTCCGATTCACCCCATTTTACGGTACCTATCGTTTTTGCCCCGACTTCAAAACATATGTTTCAAAGTAGTATGGATGGTGTTCAAAAAATAAAATTATTTTTCACTTTTTAGAGCAATTGCTGATTGAAGTTCTGAAGTCGGTTTTTTTTTCAGAAATAGTTTTATTCCATTCTTTTTAGTGTAAATGTACTTCAGAAATACGGTGATGATTACATTACAAAACTTCTCCTAATTTTCTCAAATAAATGCTCCATAAAATAACAGTCCATAACATAAGCACAGGAAGCAAAAGCTGTGTTACAATACTGAAGAGTTTACGCGGTGACACAACACTGAAGAAAAACGCTATGTCACAACACTAAAGAAAAGCAAGAAACCGTGTCACAAGAGCAAATCCTACAAATCTTGCATCATAAGCATTGAATAAAGAGCAACTGCTTCAAAGCTTTGAAGAAAAGAAGCTATATCGTAACGTAGAAGAAAACAAGCTATAACACAACATTAAAGAGAACAAGCTGTGTCATAAGACAGGTAAAAAACTGTCAAGGCACTGAAGGTAAAAATCTATGACACAATACCAAAGAAAATATGCTGAAGCACAACACGCATTTAAAATCTATGTCACAATGATGAATAAAAGAATTTGATTCACAACTCTGAGTAAAAGAATCTGCGTCACAACACTGTAGAAAAGAATTCCATTCACTGACAACAGAACCTGGTTCACAACAGTGTAAAAGACAAACTATGCGACTAGGGATGCACCGATAAGCAAATTGGCCGATTACCGATTACCGATTAATCGGCAATTGATAATCGGCCG
>JAXGGA010013388.1:0-35411 GCA_038373865.1 Uloborus plumipes | reverse complement strand
AGTCAATTTTATTATGAGGTGTTGAGCAGCAAAATGATTTGATGAGGTGAGTATTTGATGTGTAAATAAAACGTCAAGTGACAAAATACTTCACTTAGAGCTACTTATTTAAAATGATGTGCTTTATTAAAGCTAGTGAATGCCGTCTTTGCTATTTGTCAAATTATTCGCTTTTAAAGAAAAACCACTTCACATGGCTCATACAGTCAAACCCCGCTATAACAAACCCTCAACGGACCGACTTGAGTGATCGTTATAACCGAAGGTTCGCTATATCCGAATTTCCAAAAAAAAAAGTTGGAATTCGATAATATGCTATGATAATGAACATCATAATTGCACATGTCTTCATTTTGTCAATGTTTACAGTCACAAAAAAACTGTTCACAGTTTCTCTTTCTGCTTTTTGCAATTTCTTACAACCGTTTATGTTTTTTCATTAGCAGAAACGCTGGTGACAATAGATTTTGAGAGTAAAAATTTCTTGCAAAGTGAGGATTGGATTTCGCCAGTTTTTTAGGATCTTTATAGCCGATTTTTCAGGCTTTGTGGATCGTTATAAGCGTACAAAGTTACATTACTGGCACAGAGTTTTAGATCGGACCAATGAAAAGGTTCACTATAACCGGGGGTTCGCTGTATCCCGGGTTCGCTATAGAGGGGTTCGACTGTATTACTGTTTTTAAGTTGCATTGAAATGTCCATAAGAACCCAAACTTTAAAATTAAATTGTAAAACAACTAATATTTTGCTGGTGAGTATTCTCTGTCAATTTCAATGAAAAGAAAAAAAAAAAAACAAACAAACAACGAGCGAATTAAAAGAGAATTCATGCAGGTGCTTCAAAGTTTCAAGGAAAAAAGGGGTAACAAGAAGAGTGACATCACATGTTTTGGTTAAAATAAAAGTACTTTTTACAATAGCATGCTATTGTAACGTAGTGTGACAAGTGATACACATACTCCATAGTATACCCGCACTCACGACTACACGTGGTTTTTCTGGTAGGATGGGCAACTGAAGAGCTCCCTGTCTTTTGATCCAGTCCAGGAACCGAGCAATTAATGGTCCAGCACCCCAAGAGGTATTGATTTGGAATGGGAACTTGAATGATTTTGTGACCAGAAACATATTTAACGTACCCCAGTCTTCATTAGTGAGCACGATGGATCTTCGATGGGCAGGGATCGTGCGGTTACGAGTCCGATGCCTTATCGATCAGGCCATCAAGGCCCCTGTGACAAGTGAAGAGGGGAGGGAGGGGTCAATGGGACGTGCGACACTTAGTGACAGAAAGAGGGAGGGGGGGGGACAAATATGCGGCATCATTTATAGACAACCTCCAATGTAAAATAAATGCTTTCTTTTCCAATTTTTATGCAACAACACGAATGTGATTCAAAATTCAGCAATGAGTTGAAATTAAAAACTTATAGATATTTGGATCATACTTCTTCTGAAGAAAATAATTCACTAAAAACGAAATTTTTTGGTCTTTTGGTATTCGAATCTTCTGCCTTTGCGTTATAAGCATGACGCTCTAACCATTTAACTCATCGGCCTCAGTTACGGGATGATAAATTTTTAAATAATGCGTAATTTAATAAGTAGTATATTGATTTTTTTCTAAAATCAGTCAAAATACGAGTTGTTTGTTCATTCATTTTATAAAGGGGAAAGTAATCTTTGAAATCATGCCGTATTTATGAAGTGTGATTAAGAAGTAAAGAATTTATGGCAATCTTCTTTCCACCGCCCCCACAAAAAAAAACCCCTTAAGAAATAATAATAATGATTCATTTCTTTTAATTTTAGTAATATTTTTACAATACAATTCCCGCTTTTTAAAAAAACTTTCACGGAAAGTAATCTAAAATGAAATATAACGATAGATAACACTGCAAAATAAAAATAATAGGAATGGGGTGGGAGATATATGGGTATGAGGGGAATAATAATGGGAAGTAAATACAATCCTCTATATTTTATAATGATTTTTAAATTTAACGTTAAAAAATTCTTAATCATTAAACGCTACTGGGCAAATGACTTTATTGTACCCATTTTTTGTGATAGTTTATAAAAGCTTATTGAAATAAAATTACGTAGATGAATATAAGTAGCTCCATTCAAATTGTTCAAGCTCATTAATATATGTATTAATACATACTTCTAATACCCTGTTCTATTTGAAATTCTCATATGACTCAAATACAATTCCGAAATGACCACTTTCCTTTTTAAAATGCATTGCTAATCAAGATAACATTGAAATCAAAGACTTTTCTAATCGAATGCACTTTAATCCGACAAAATAAAATGAATGTTTTTTGCATGATCCTTTGTACAATACTTATGACCTTTGCACTCAGAACAGCAAACAAGCCAGCTACTCTAAAGCAAACTAGATCAACAATTGAATCATTTCACGTAGATTGCTCAACTATAAATCAGGGAATTAAGTCAATCGAAAAATAAGATAATTTAAGTTTCAAATTCAAATATTAATAACAATCTTTACCGCACACGGAGTTTTAATGAATAATTTGCTTTATGGGAACAGCCAAGATTTCATTTTCTCTTCATTTTGCGAAGCAACAGATTTCTAAAAAGAACAGCATATTTCTAAAACATTCGTTTCAAAAGATATTGGGAATAAATACGCTTTTGATAGAACTCTTTTGTCCCACTTTTAATTCATATCATACTTTTTCCCCCATTTAACGCAGCAACGCACGAATGAACGCGTGGATTAATTTCGTCCCATTTCTCTATCACCTTCCCTAGCTACTATTTATGCTGAGTTTTATTGGCGGCAAGATTTAAATCGGAGAGACCACACGCGGAGTAATCTATGAGGAAAATGCACGGAGACGACAAATATGAGTCGAAGAAAAAAAAAAAAGTGCTAAAAGCTTCAGGGAAAGTCTTCAAGTGGATAAATTTTTTTGTTCAAGACAATGGCTATTTTCATGCCATTCAGTGGTACTTATTTCTCTCCATAAATTTATACCGCCAAAGTTGTTTTTTCTATAAATGGGTCACTATTTAATGAAAGCAAGTTTAGTATTTTTGTATAAATACTGTAACCTCTTCCCTCACGAACCCTTTCACCTCTCTGTTTGAAAGCAGAGTGATGTTTAATATTTAGTTTTTGCTCAAGCTAAACTTGCTGGAAAAATTTAATTAAAACTCAAAACCTAAGCGTGTTAAGGTTTCATCTTTTAATGCGTGGATGCAGAAATTAAAACAATTTTCCTTGTTATAATAACAATGGTAATGGAATCTCTCACTTCATGAGGCATAAGCTGTAAACACATTTAATGTTTAATATTAAGTGCATTGTCATTATGTTTTCTTGAATGGCTAGCAAGAAATTTGACTTAGGATCAAACGCAAAGCAAAGCATATTAAGTCCATATATAAATTTATTAGACCCAAAATTTAAAAACAATTCGTACAGAGCCACAACTTTCGGATACTTCCACAAAAATTAGGTAAACTTCGTTTACTAAATAAGTGTTATTGCGGATAGGTAAAAATCATAAGAAGGTGATGTGTTTTCAGTATTGCTAGAAATTTCGGACGAAAAATGGCAATATGGAAGTTATTTTTTCTTGATAAAAAAGGGGGAAGGGGACAAATATGTTGAGACAAGTGTGATATAATTTATAGACAGTTTCCAATATAAAATAACTGTTTTATTTTCTCATTTTTATGCAAGAACACCAAAGATGATTCAAAATCCTGCAGTGAATGTAGATTAAAAATTCATAGAAATTTGAATCAGAATTCTTCTAAGGAAAATAATCACTACAAATGACAATTCTTTGGTTCTGGGGAATCAAACCTTCGGCCATTGCGATATTATCATGATGCTGTAACCCACTAAACGAACCCAGTTCTGTTACCGGATCATATATATTTTAAAACAATGCAGTATTTACATTTTCAGCTGTTTATTACTGTAATCAATTGAATATATTTTTGCAATGCAATTTCTTTGGGAAAAAAAACCACTTTCACTTACGCATTGATTTCTCAAAGCCAGGGCCCCCTAAATACGAACCTGATTTTACAGATTAAAATAAGTAGTTTTTGTCAAAAAATAGTTCGGAAACAAAAGGGAACGTTGTATCGGAAACAAAATATTCAGAATTTTAAACACTCAAAAAGGGAAAAAATTCAACAAAAACGTACCGGTTCATAGGAAAGTTTCTTGTATTGATGGCACAAAATATGAATCCATTTCTAAACTGTTTTCTTAACTACTATTTAGAATAGAGTCGCACAGAAAAGTTAAAAAAAAATTGCATGTTCCTCTGTAAATTTTATCTATATTCTGCTGAAGGTACCAAAAGTAGAACAGCTCAAATGGACATCTATCTTTCTTTCAATTAATCCAAAAATAATTTACTGAGAACTACCATGTATTCATTACTTTTGTGAAAACTATAACTACTGAAAACTATTTCACTTTTTGAGAACTCTAATAGGGATTGCGTAAATTGTGCAATATTGGGAACAACTGCGATTCTTTTATCCACAAAATTAACATAGAACGCTAGCATTAAGGTACTATAGTGAAAAATAATCGAACATATTCAAAAGTCTATGTTTGGGTTTATTAAGGAAATTACTCACACTTAATATCATATTATTATTCAAAATAAAATTTTTATCAAGTTTTCAATATGCACAGTCAAACTGTGATAAATGAAATAATGTAGGAAATGTAAAAAAGGAAATACTGTCGGAAAAATACTTACTTAGGAATAGTATGGAAGTATAAAAGTAGTTGCGCTAAATGGCAGGAAGACAGCTGCAGACTGTCTCGGATGGCATCGGTAGTTATTACAATAATGCTTCGACCGTTCAGATCTCTGCATCCTAAAAATGACAAGAGAATGTAAATATTACGTACTGTAATTGTAATAAAGTTACTTAAAAGAAATGAGTAATGTAAAAAAAAAAAAAATTGAAAAATAAATGGTGGAAAATTCTCCTATTTTTTTGTAACCTAAAAAAATGGATTCAAAGAAAGAAAAACGTGAATAGCACGTAAAAACATAAATTTATTTCCCTTCTGGTATTCTTACTCATTAATGTTTGAATTGTACTGAATGAATTTCAGTACAACGACTTTCTTATCTATCCATTACTTTAACTAGTTAGGGATTGTACTTAATGAGGTCACACTTTTTAGAAAACATTTTGGACTCTCTCTCCCCTTTTATCACAATGTGTCACACTTCACCTAACTAACTGCCCTCCCCGTGTCACATGTAATCTATTTTTCACAGACTTATTTTCATTAAAAAAATGTAATGAGCAACTTTTGGTTACAATTTACTCCTCTTTGACACAAGCTATCACACTTTCAAGAAACACTCCGATTAAAGAATGATATCCTTTGTGGACAGCCCCTTATCTCAGTTTTTCAAATGCCCGTCAATAATTTTACTACGAAGTGAACACTGGTATTTCTTTAAACATGTTTCCAAACTGGAATGAAGGTATGGTCTTCTAGAGAGGGGAAAGAAAATACTCCTTCTTATTGGACCATTATTTGCCCTAAGAGAAATATGAATAAAACCAATTTATCAGAAATAAACCTCAGTATACAATGTCAGTTATAAAACTTTCTGAAAGGTGCACATAAAAAGAAGTATCAACTTTAAAATGTCACATAGCAAGCCCTCCTTTTAAGCACATACGTATTTATAGTCACTGTTAAAATTTAACTTTATATACCAATCTTCAAGTTACTTTGTTAATCCGTTGTTTTCCAATTAAATTTAGAAAATCCACCAAATAATATAAATTTGTTTTGTGAAATTTTATTGTGTATAAATTACCACAGTTACATCATCGAGAGATATTTTATTGCCTCTAGAAAAATATTTAACTCCCAGAAAATCGATAATATGCCACAAATATTTACGCAGCATATTTTCAGGCTTTTTGTGTTAATTAAAAATTTCGTATTGCGTTTAACGAAAAAAAGTGGGGTATTGCAATTTTTCTAAATATTACAGTTGAATGTTTTATTTTTTTTGATACAAAATGCAAAACATTTGAAATGCCAAAAATTCAAATGGTAAGCATCTCTTTTTTTCGTGCCATCTTCCTTAGAAAGTTACCTTCTTTTATGGAATTGATCACTGTTATGTTTTCGTATATGTCACTCCTAAATAATGAATTTCCCCCTAGTAAGGAAAAATTTCAAGGCGTATTTTTACGTCTTGAACTTGGTATCTCCGATTACGTACCTATTTTTTTAAATATATATATACAGGGTGTCCACTCCAATCGTGGACCAATAGCTAATTTCTAAACCGTTAGAGATAAGCATATAGTTTATTTCGGAAAAAATCTCCAAATTACGAAAGGAATTTTTGGTCTATTCAATGTTTTTCAAAAAATCAAATTTTGAAAGAGTTACGAAATTTAAATTTTTATACAGCCCCCCAGTCCTATCAATCATATTTAGTAAAACATTCTTGACACTGTAACGTTTAAAACTAAAAAAAAATCACTTTTCTACCACAAAAATTGACCGAGTTATGACGTTTTGAAAAATCAAGATTTTGAAGGATTTCGCATACTGTCCCTTAAACGATCTCTCGATGACGTCATGAAATAATGCAAAATCTTGATTTTTCAAAACGTCATAACTCGGTCAATTTTTGTGGTAGAAGAGTGATTTTTTTTAGTTTTAAACGTTGCAGTGTCAAGAATGTTTTACTAAATATGATTGATAGGACTGGGGGGCTGTATAAAAATTTAAATTTCGTAACTCTTTCAAAATTTGATTTTTTGAAAAACATTGAATAGACCCAAAATTCCTTTCGTAATTTAGAGATTTTTTCCTAAATAAACTATATGCGTATCTCTAACGGTTAAAAAATTAGCTATTGGTCCACGATTGGAGTGGACACCCTGTATATAAAAAAAAACTCGAAATCTATACACACGCACAATCATGTTTTACATGGCTGAAAATATTCGTTGGAGTATTTAATGAATCATAAAAATTCAGTTTCGTATTCATAACATTTCATAATGTATTATAAAATGTGAAATTAATACTTGAAAAGTGTTTGAAGGAATGGCATCAGTAATAGTTATACAAAAAAAAAAGACTAATGCATTAAAGGTAGAGTTATTGATTAATAAAGACATTACCCTCCTTGTCGAATCCCTTAAAAAGCAATTTAAAAACCTAAGTTGTTACTTAGGATTCGTTAAGTTTTTTTTAACCTTTATGCCAGTTTTTAAAGTTCATTTTACTAAAATTCAGAGTAAAAAGAAGATTACACATAGAATTACATTCAAAATATGCACATACAAATATGTTCTTCCGTGAAACCATTCATACAGTTGAATATCAAAATGCTGGTCACAACTTGGATTTTCTTAAAAATTTTATTGTTGGTCATCAAGAGTTTGAAAAAGAGGATTAACCGATGTCTTCTCTACATACTAACAAGTCAGATCTCACGTATCCTTGAAAAAAGTTACATTCAGCTACAATTTATAAAACTTAAATATAGCGTGTAGAGATACGTGATTAAAATGTTTTCTTTTGAACAAAAATCACCGCTTTTATTCCTCTATTCACATTAAAGAAGCATTCAAAGGCAGTTTAATCTTTTGATCTCTTGGGGGGAAAAGACGTGTTTTGCTTGGAAGCTCGCGGCCTGGATAGGCACATATGCCTCACCAGAGGATGAGAATTTCTGAAAATAGCGCATATTATTATTACGTGTGAAAATCTTTCTGAAAAGAAGTGTTTTGACGCGCCAACATCACCGCGATAACTGGGTAAAGTTGCTCTCTCACTTTCTTAAGATGTGAAATTCTGAACGCGGGGCATTTCCTTCTCTATGGAAGTTCAGGATGTTTCATGTAGTTACCGATGCGAGAGGAGATTACTACTTTGAATTACCAACATCACCTGTCGGTCGCAGTGTCTCGAAATATAGATGATTTTTTTTTCTAAATAGATTTTTTTTGAAAATCTTTTTTTCGGAAGATTAAATGCGTTGGGGTAAAATATTAAACACCAAAAAATGCTGCTGTTCATTTACTATAATTTTGTGAGAAAGCCTTTACCATGACAGGTTAAAACTATTGGAATGAATATCAACTACGATGTTAGTGTTCATTTTTTTTATTTCGTCCAAATATAGATTTTTTTTAAAATTTTGTTTTAAATGGAATTTTAAAAAAGTGTTTTCACGGGAGACTAAAATTATTGGAATGAATATCTTGTTATAATGTAAGCGTGCATTTTTTACAATTTCGTCGAAATTTAAATGATTTTTTTGAATAGAATTTTGAAAAATATGTTCCTGCAAGATAAAAGCTGTTGGAATGATTATGAAACACAATATTGGCGTTCCTTTATTACAACTTTTTCATAAAATAAATTTTCTCATTTCTCCAAAGTTTTTAAAAAGAAGCCTATATAATCCTTTTAATTGTCTCAATAAATTAAAGAGATAATTTAAATCAAAATAACATTTAATAACGAAATCAAGTAGGGGAATAGGGGAAAACTAAAATGGTGAAATTTTTACTTTTGCTGAAGGGGGGAAAGAGGGAAAGGGAAAATTTGCTGAAGAAATTAATACGTGATTCCTTCAGATTTTTCTCAGAATTTCTCTTTTGTATTTTTTTCTGAAAAACAATTTAAAACAATCAAAGAATTTCCTCACACAATTTCTGCATTGGACACTTCTGAATGACCTTGAACAAGGAACAGTAAACGCATCAAAAAGACAGAAACAGACTGGAGAGACAAAAGTAAATAGCAGTAGGTGTTAGGTAATAGATTTTCGGCAGCTGTACGGCTGCTCTCTATGTGTATATTAACATGAAAAAGTAAACAACGAAATGTATATTTGCACATCTACTGCGTAGTTGAAACGTAGTCTAGCTCCCATATATTTACTGTCTTACGTAAGTCTTAAGTGACGAAATCAAAGGTTAAACAATAGTTTATGCCTTTCACATTTTCCGTAAATAATCTGAGCTGTCCAACAGAAAGCAAGATGCGAGTGGGAGAATTAGTGCAACCTTAGATTATTTGGATATATATCAAAGTGTCAGTGCCATAAGTGCACCTGCGGTATTTTAAAACGTTTATTATTTTAGCTGAACTTCTGTCGCATAAAATTAGCTATAAATTGGTGTGACTTGATGGAGCTTCTCCTAGCGTAGTCCCTATAGACTTTACTGTGAAGAGAAGTGCCGTCAGGAAGGTGAGGAGGGGCGAAGGGAGTCAAAAAGGGGTAATTCCTTCCCCTGGATTTCAAAAGAAATGTATTTATATACATGTAGGAATGATTTTTGTTGTTTTTCAATATAAACCTCTATCCTCTTTCCCGGGAAAAAAAATTTTAATTATAGGCCTGGTTAGGAGAATTTGAATGCCAAAGACTTAAGACAGTTAAAGAATCAATGAAACAAACAAATGAAATAAACGGGTCTCAAATTTATGATGAAAATAAGGCATTAAAATTGCTTCTTCTTATTTTTTTAATATGAATGAAAAGAAGGCAAGTAACGAAGAAATTCTCTCACAGAAAAACTACCATTTTCGTAAATTCTAGCATTATATACAATTTTTTTTTTCATTTATTTATGCTTACCATCAAATTCAAATATTGGGAGAAATTGATTTTGTTAATGCAGTTCCACAATTCTTTCTTCCTTAACTTTTTAACTGAAATTTACAAAATACTACTTGAATTTAAAACATTCTCCGTAAAACGTTCATTAAAACTTTTTTTTTAATTACGATAGTAGAAACTTGAAATAATGTTTTACAAAGTTTCTTTAACTTATATATATATTCTTTTCGAAATCAGTTGTAAATGGCAAAATGTATCTCTGAAATAATTTGTTGCCTAAGTCAACTGAGGGACATACTTATCTAACGTTTAGTACACGATCAAAGGCTTTCTTCGTCCTAGACGGGATTTCTTACTTAATATTGCAAACGTGCTTCAAACGTAAATAACACGTGGACAAATTCTAGGGGATGGTAGATTAGTTTTCTGACAAGAAAAATTCTTCTTTCTGTACGGTAACGCAGAGACATTTTCAAACAAAAGACTGAATTGAGTGATAAATTTAAGCTGAACTGGTTATTCTCCTTGATTTTTTACTGCAGGCACGTTTTTTTTAAAAAATGGCAATAGCCATTTCGTGACTCACTCTCAATGAAATAAATAAAAATTACTTTTATGTTGCAATACACTAAAGCTATTTCTCTTTTATGAAGCCATCTCAGAAGTTTGAACAGCTATGACACAAGAATCCTTCTTTGTCAGGAAACACAATACAGTGGCATACTTTAAATATTCATTACGAAATTTGTATTAAAAAGTTAATTATACTGCACAGACGTTTTTTAATTATTTAATAAAATTTAAAATGATGCTTTAGCAGATAAATACGTACGTTTGAAAAAAAAAAGAATAAAACCATTTCTAAAGCGTAGTAGGATGAAAAGAAAGTTTTTTTTTTCCGTTTTAATTAGAAAACGTATTTACATTTCGTTAAGCGGATGTGTTTGTATAGAATTTCACCAAAGATTTCCGTACTAGAAAAGAACAGAGGGGTAAAAAACATGATTCACGAATTAGGCAAAATGAGTAACTTACATTTATTTTAAACCGGGGAACTAAAAGTACTTTCATATGCATTCATTTGTTGAATAAAAACACTTCAGACATTTATCTGCGAATATTTATGTTTGCCTGAAAAGAAATCCTTAGCTACATGAAATTATTTTTAAAGGCTATAAAGATATAATGGTATTTAACCTAAACCATTGAAAGTATTTCTTTGATGCAGTGGCGGATCAAGGTAATATAAAAAAGATTTCAAAGGAAAACTTTAGCCTTATTCCATCCGAAGATAGAAGAAAAATTTTTGGCAAAAAAAAAAAAAAGCAGAAAGATATATTGTTCCCTTTCTTTTTTATACATGGGTCTCCTCCATCCAAAAGGGTTTATCGAGTTCCATTCTTCTGTGAATTTTTCATTTTATTGAATCCTTATTCAGAAGAAATGTACTCGTAAAATCAAAAATACGGGGAAAATACTAAAATATGCACGGTCGGGGAAAACAGTATGGCCTAAAAACACGAAATTGGCAGTGATCTATTGGAGGATATACGATGTATACCTTCTGGTTTCTTTAAAAAAAAGCGTATGTCCTCAGCTTTTTATTGAATCAGATATCTAGCCATAAATAACAACCATTTTTTAAAATAGTAACGTGAGAAAATATCACCCAGAAATATCTGATAGACACAAATGTCCATTTTTGTAATTTAATTCCTGTTATTTATTTCTTATTATAACGAATTGTATGTTTTGAGCACAGATTGGTAAATTGGTGGCGTACAATAAATTTGCATTTTATGTGATAATTTGTGATGCGTATACGCTGTTTACTACTGTTTCTGTTGTTTTGTTACACAAAATTCTTTGTTCGTTTCGTATACCCTCTTCTTTTTTAGTTCATGTGCAGTATATCTTTTTCTACTTTTACGACTACAGCCTCGAAAATTTTGCATACAGGTATAGTTTTTCCCGATGGCGCTCGATTTTTAAAAATTAAATAGAAAATTAGTTATTTAATGTATTTTGTAGTTATTAGCAACACATTACCCAAATGTCGACGAACACATTTTTCCGTTGCTCTTTAATGTATTGTAATAAATGACGTATATTTATGTCCTAATTGCTAAGAACTTTAGCACATAATTCTACTTGAAAGTTTTGTACATTTTAAGTGAAGCTTTTTGAAAATATAAGTTAAGACCTGTGAAAAACAAATTAGTCTTTCAAACAGTTCTCACAATTTTTAAGAATATTGGTGATGGTTTAATGAAACCACACATATAAGCAAAACACTGAAAAATAAAGATTTAAAAAGTAATTGCATTCTCAAATATGTATTCTGCGATACAGGGTGACACTAAAACTGTCGACAGGGTAATTAATTTCTTTGTAGGGTGACTCTTTAAAGCCGAAAAGAAGAGTATTTAATTTTCTACACTAAAAAACAGCAGTTCCTAAAGTGTATTCCGCGGAACCCTAGGGCTCCGCCACAAGTTAGTTTTAACATGCATTTATTAGTTTTACAGAAATTTTGAAAAGAAAATAAAAAAAAAAAGTATTTAATTATATATTTGAATTATCATCATTTCTCATCTCTATCATTTTACTGAAACTCTTAATTTTACTGAAAGGCAAAACATGAGAATAACATCCTTATACTTAATAATAATAAAAAGCAACTATGAAATGTTTGATCCACATTTGCCGAATAAGGAAATTTTTGGAAGGTCAATTTGACTTTCTCTAATTGTCTATTGAGGCGCTTCTGTTTGACACGTATGTAGGTAGTTTATATCTTGTCATCCCATCACAAACAATAATGGGGTTTCTTAAAGTAAAAGCGCTAAGGGTTCTCCCGACTAAAAACTTTGGGAACCGCTGCTATAAAGTATTTATATTGTTTTATCCAGCCGCGATTGTATAAACAAGCTCGAATCGAAATTACTATTCAAAAGTTTCTGTTCGAAGTCAGGTGATTTTAGTAGTTTCCTTCTTCCCTTTCATAACTCAGTCTACATTTCAGATATTTATAACAAACAGTTTAAGCAAGATGCTTGATGAGGATGAGATTTTGAACATGTACGCTCACAAAGAATACAGACGAAAGCAAGCTACAGTCTGGAACTAAATTTTCAGCTTTTAACGGCTATCAGAATATCTGAAAAGCATCAAAACTTTTGCTCATTTCAGGCGAAGTTATCGAAGCATCCTAAAGACGCAATGAACCATTTTCACTTTTATGGTGGTCATAAAGGGAAGTCTAGCCAGAAAAATGGTTCTGATTCGAACATTGAACCACATTTCCAGAAATTCGAGCCCGTTCATCATAAGAAGATCACCGAGTATGAAAAAAAAAAAAAAAAAAGAGCAGCTGAAATAGTTGGACTCTCTCTGCAAAGGCGTGGGACACGACAAAGGGCTCTTCGCGCGTGTGCGCACAAGAATCAATAATTCCGGAAAGATTTCGCTTTTTTAACAATTGAGAGTATTTATTCTTAGAAAAAAAAATTGTAGGGTTTCTTTTTTCTGTTAAACTGTGGTGAATAATGGAGCTAAGAGCTGCAAAAAGGAAAATAAAAAACATCATATTACTTATTCAAATGCGTGCAATGATTTGCTTCAGTCGTCTAGTTGAAAGAAAAAAGTACCGTTTTTTTCTTTTGGAAATAAATGTTTAAAGTTACAGGCATTTTACATAGTAAAGAAAAAATGTTTTCTCGGAATCAGAAACCGACGGAAACAATTCTTACGTTTTAGTTAGTGAAGATTTGTACCGTATTTGTTGGGATATATTCCACAAGTTACATGTACGTGTATCAGTATCCTACGTTTTAGCAGTTGGTTTAGATTTTGCGATTAATCAAATGTCGGATAATCTTGCAGACAATTTTTTGATTTTTATTCATCCTCACAGACTGATGAAAAGCTTCAGTTGACGAATATGTTGTTATTTTGATATACATTTGATTTTTTCGCTTTTTTTTTCGCAGCTGATGGTCCGAGACTCCGAGATAAATCCTAAAAAACAGTTGAAAACAAACTTCGACATAAATTGTTTCAGTTTTAAGTTAAACCCTGATTGTCTAATAAAAAAAGAAAATAAATGAATAAACACACCTATTACTCATGTTAGGAATGAAACGCAGAAAAGAAAAATAAGTCTGAGTTCAGAAAAGTATTTTTTCGGTGGAATATCTCTTAAAAGAACGAAGCTGTAAGTATCAACCAGTTGAAGTAGTAACACATTTTTTCCTGAAGCAGATGAGCTTAAATTAGGCGCTTACATCCCTTTACTTCGACGTGCTTCAATCTCATGGGAGCTCAACTTCAGTGTGATTTTCATATGTTAGGTGGAGTTAAGATTATTAATTAATGAAGATCAATTCAAAAGAGAGGACTCAAAAAAAAAAACTGAATTTAAAAAAATGTTAAAATTAAGTCTGGGTAAAAGACAAAAATAGAGCAAAAATGAATAAATAAAGATTATCTTCAAAGGAAGCATTTTTTTCCGAAGGACTTGGGAAACTTAATTAATTATAAATAATTTCATGCGAGGAAGGGGGCAGGGAAAAGTTTGTGAAACTATGATAGCTTGTGACGAGGGAGAGAAGAGGTAACAAGAAGTGTGACATCATACTTCTTTTATAACAACATTACGAGTGACAGATGACAAGGAGAGAGGGAAGAGGTAATGTAAAGAATGACATTTTCAGACAGAAATGTGGAGAGTAGGGGCCATATTTATAAAAAAAAAAGTGTTACATCTTGAATGGACATCCCCATAAGCCACACTGCAAAAAACTAACTGTTGTTTTTACAGTATAATACTGGCATGTCAAGGTTCCAATTTAAAACTGTAAAATGCACAGTAATAAACTGTAAAACTAGCAGTTTTTCAATTTCTTACTGTAAAGTTAGAAATTTTACAGTTTATTGACGTAAAAAATTAGCTGTATTATACTGTAAAAACAACAGTATACTACTGGCAGCAGATGTTCCAGTTTAAAACTGTAAATTACACGGTAATAAACTGTAAAATTAGTAATTTCAGCTCATTACTGTAAAATTAACAATTTTGCAGTTTATTACTGTAACGTTATCAATTTTACAGCTTATTACTGTAAAATTAGTAAAATTTTTACAATTTATTACTATAAAATTAGCTGTATTATACTGTAAAAACACATGATTTTTTACAGTGCAGCTAAATGTTCAATGTTAAAAAAAGACAATCGAGAAACTTTGAAACTATAAGATGATGAAACGAAACAGTTAAATTGCTCACCGGGTAGCAGGGCGATCTGGGAGTGGAGCAAATCCGGATCAACTTGACCGATTGTGGATGGCTGCGTCAAGATGTGCTCACAATACCCATCGTCCGGATCTTCCTCCCGAACAGCGAGAGGAGGAAGAGCAAACATCAGATCACTGCTCGGATCCCGCAAATCAGGTATCTTCGGGGATGCTGAAAAAGAAAGAAAAACCATAAATGAAATTTATTCGTTTCTATCATCCACTATATTTCACTTCCCAAATTTTACGTAATTTTGATTAATGAGCTTCTCTATTAACCGCAGTACCCTTTTTTTAGTATTTTAACATGGCATGTAACAGTTATATTAAGAGCAATATTCCAAGCAAGAAGGAAAAAGATTGCCAATGTCTAAAGCATTGAGGCGTGGTGGCTTAGCATGAAGCCACATTTTTAAATTTTTGCTTTCAGCAAGTCGTTGAAGCCATTGTATCGGTTGGCTGAAAAATAAATATGATGTTGATTTTAAACAAATAAACTGTGCCTCAAAAAGTTAAAGCTGAAACCGTTTTCATACATTATTTTAGTCGTGAAAACATATTATAAGATTTAAAAAGATATTTTGTTCGCTAAGGTTGCTCCATGTATAATCATTTAGCACTCTTACCCATGTAAAAGTATTGTTATTATTGTTTTTATTTTTTAATTAATTAGCTCATTTAATTTTATTTAATCATTCATTTATTCATTTCTTGAGGATTATGATTTTTCAAGTGCATGAGCTTCTGGGGTCTCATTTCATGCTCCTGGCTCACTCCAAAAATTAACCGAAGACATCACAAAAACTAAAATCATCTTTTAACCCAAACAACTTATCTTTGCCTATACTAGCAACTAGACGCAAAACATCAGCGTTGAACAGAGATTTTTTTTTGATAGTCAAATACAAAAACACAAGCTAGAAATAAGTCTGCGACTTCAAGACCATGGTAAATACTTATATTTGGACCCAAATTAGCCGAGTTTTTGCTCTCAGTCAGTTTCACACAAAAATGTCCAACTGCCACGGAATCTTTTCGACCATTTATACGATTAAATTCCATTTGTACGATTGATAAATCATGCTACTACACCGTTATGAAACATGAACTTAGCGAGTTCTAGCCTTAAAAGATGATTAAATGGTTAGAAAAGCCACGGATATTATGAAAAGATTTATTCCAAGATCTAATGTATTTTTCTTGTCTTCATTTTACATCTCAAAATATCTTTTTCATACTGATCTCGTCCACTTTAGTATACAAAAGAAGGTAGAGCCTCAGTTCCTTGAAAAAAAAAAAGTTTCAATAATTGCAATGAAATACAATTCATTCGAGAATTATATCCGGTATTAATTATTGAAGAGCTTGTGTAATGACTTTCTGGTTCTTTTTATAGTTTTTCATCACGTTTATGAGTCGTGAAGAACATTACCAAAGTTTAATGTTTTAAATCAGGCCAAAAAACCCAGTTTAAAGGTAAATCACTATAATGCAGCGTCGAAGGAACCATTACACAAAGCGAGACCTCACGATGACCTAAGTGCAAGTATTCGACTAAGATCGTGAGAAAGCTAGAAATTAACGTGAAGTCGCGAACATCGCAGAAATCATTGGCTCCTGATTACGACTTCCTTTTTTCGAAAGCAGTAATTTTTCGGGTCACTTCGTTATAGAAATCTTTAAATGATTTGTCTCTCAAAGAGAAAGTCAAATCGCTTTTCGGTAATAAACTACATTATACTTGTAAAAACGCCCAGCTACGTACACTGTAAAAAAGATATGTTGTTTTTACAAGATATTAGAGCTAATTTTACAGTAACAAACTGTAAAAATTCCTAATTTTACACTAATAAACTGTAAAATTGCTAAATTTCGGTTTTTACTGTGTATTTTACAGTATTAAACTCTGCTGCCAGTATTATATTGTTGTTTTAACAGCATAATACAGCTAATTTTGTGGTAATAAACTGCAAAATTGTGGCAATAAACTGTAAAATTGCTGCTTTACAGTAATAAACTAAAATTGCTCGTTTCACAGTTTATTACTATGCATTTTATGGTTTTAAATTGAAACCTCTGCTGCCAGTATTATACAGTAAAAACGACAGTTTATTTTTTGCAGTGTAGAATAAATGATTTAAATATATAGTCACATCCGTTTCAATTACTCTTCGCTATTAAGATTTTTTTTTTTTTTTTGCGATAGTACTTTCAGAAAAAATGAGCTTATTATTCGATTTTAAAAGAAAGAGAGCAAATGATCCGATATTGATACCTAATAAAATGTCATGTGTCAATAAATGACAATAAAAAATAAATAAATAACAATGACCAAAAAATATAAATGAATAATTATTTGCATTTTACCTGGTTAAATACTTTTAAGGAGATAACTATCTCATTCATTACTATGCTATTAATAAGAGGAACCATTTAAAATCTGAAACTGTCAGGTCGATTTTGAGTCAGCGTTTCGATTCCGTAATCTTCCATCTTGTACGGCGCACACATTATGACGCTAGCTGATTCTTACGATTAGTTTGATTTTCTTTGAGTCAAATAGAATTCATACTTTTTTTATATTATTCTTTAAACTATTGCTCTTTAGATACTTCGGAGCCCAATGCAAAAACTATTATCGTACTCAGCAATACCGCTTAACTTTCACTTTTTTAAGGAATTTATCTCAAGTGTCTCTTTCACTTCTCTTAAGACTTTTTTGGCCATGTATGTCTGACTTTATTTCAGCCAATATAAATAGCGTCCGTTTTGATCCCGTTATTACTGCTCGTGTTGACGCGGAAAACATTTAAGGGATGACTACGAAGACTCTAGTTCTTCCGTCAGCTGGTCTTTCTCCAACCTCTGAATTACTGAACACGTAAGTGTCGAACGCGCAGGTAGAGGTTCTGATGCACTCAATAATAGGTACAATACGGCTTTTCAATCAATAACTCTTCTATTGTACTTGATATTTAACAATGTACTACCTTCAATTCATTAGTACCTACTCTTACTACACTGCGTACCAACAATGTGTCCTGTCCCTTTTGACATTTTATAGACCTTATACCGCACTGTCAACATGTTTACTAACAATATATCGCTTTCACTTCTCTTAGGATTTTTATGGTATGTATCTCTTTTTTTATTTCAGCCCAATCTAAAAAGGCTCCAATTAAAAAGACCGCTTTGATTCCATCATTACCGCTCGTGTTGACGACAAAAACATTGAAGGACGACTACGAAGACCCTAGTTTTCCTGTCAGGTGGTCTTCCTCCAACCTCTGAATGACTGAACACGTAAGCGTAGAATGCGCAGGTAGAGGCCCTGATGACTCACCGGTTTTTTTCCTACTCGGATTCATTCAACGCCTCAAGGACGGTTCTCAAACGACCTCCCATTTAAAAAAAAAAAGAAGAAAGAAAAAAGTTCCTCCTTGTGGAATGGCAACTCAATATTGGAGCATCTCCAGAGCCGTTGAGCCCGGATGCTGAGGGGAATCACTTTTTTTTGCTCTTTTTTTTGTGATATGACTTATTATTTACACTTTAAAGAAACTTACCGACTGTTAAGATCAACATCGTGGGGAAAAGTGGTTTTTTTTACATTTTATATTTAAATAAAGCTTTGAATACATACATATTTATCTCTTGAGTTTGTGATAACATTAAAAAGAAAGAAATAGAATTCCATTCAAGAATATCGTTTAATCCACTCCACTGCTACCAAGTTCCTGTTTATAAGATAAATTAATTTCAGAAATCCTTTCTTAACTTTCAAGAGCTCTGCAAGAACATAAAATGAAAAAAATAATTTTTAATTTTCGTTAAGATAGAAGTGTTAGCAATCCTGCATGAGGAGAAATTCAAGTTTTTTGAAGTACACAGCCGAAACCTAAACAATGTAGCCTCCACCTCCTGAGTTCGTATGATTTAGTTTTTATTGATATGATGTTATTATGTAAAATGAAATATATATAAAATAACAGAGATGATATTAACTTTAATTATCTGTAATGATAAACATTACGAAATGGATACTATTTTTGCTGGAGGATCATGTTTTAGTCAAAAACATAATCAGCCTCACAACTTTATGATGCAGCACATGAATAATATCATAAAATAGTTTCAGATTTAAGAAATACTTTTGGTCGACAATCTCTGACAAGAAAGCTATTTGTTGTTAACTACTTCAGTATAACTACGTTAATGACTAAAACCACAGCCAAGTTTGATATAATGTGTCCCCAAGAACATTTGACTCTCTCTATGTTGCCCATTCTAATAGCAATATACACGGCATTACACGTAGAATCGTTTTTTGACATTCGACATCAATTTTAACTGTGAAGGCAGCTGTCAGATGGTTTGCAGTGGTCTTCCACAAGTAACCACGGCGGCAGACGGCCAACATACTGCCCTGCTGGCAAAAGTAGAAGCAAACAGCGGGAGAAATAGTAAAACACATACATCGGACAACTGAAAGACTGACAACGCGTCTTAGTGCAACCAAGAGGCAGCATAGTAGTGGTCTGCTTATCCGATGACCTGTGCAATATGTACCATTAACGTCTGCTCACTGGAGAAAGCGTGTCATGTAGTTTTGAAAACTTTTTTCTTAAATTGGTCGGATAGTAATGGGTCTGGTACTTTTTTCGGCAGAGGGTAAATTTAGTTTGGGTTGATATTCTAGACTCATACATATCTGGAGAGAGTGGGAAATACGTAATAACACCTCCAATGAGTTCAAAAATTATCGACTTAAAGGTTGTATAGTTCTCGATTTAAGAGGCATCATTATTGGTAGTCTTATGACTTTCACGTCTGGAAGAAGTCTATATCACCGGTACCCACTATTATAATGAGGTCTTATATTCTTATGTATGTCTTTTTAGAGGTGCTATGGGTCCTCAGTTCTATATCAGGTACGAAAATATCCCACCATATCTCACAATTGCTGTTGAAGATCTGTTGCAGAGCCAGAATTCTAAACGCATAGATTTCCTGACAAGGACTTAAGATATAGATTCATCGAGCATGCATGGAACTCATTTAGCACCAGCAGACAACGTGAAACTGCTTAGCAGAAGAAGGAGTTCATATTCTCTACTAATGGCTGGATGTTTCTTACTGAATGAATGCTCTCACTGAATAAAGTGAGAGCATTCATTCTTTCTTTTCTTATGAATGTTTCGAATTTCCGTTGCATTGTGCTCCATGCTACTTTTTCAATAAAGCTTAAAATTTCTTTTTTACAAAATGTTGCTTACGTTATCCATGTTCTTACGTCTTGGGGATCTTATGTTATTACTTAAATTAGTTTAGAACGCTTTTGTGCAACGTTATACTCAGAAAACTTCCTTATCCTTATTTTTCGCTCATCAGTACATACAAAATTAGAAATTTTACGCACCAGTTAAGCTTGAATGTATGATTGACTGCCACGAATCACAGATAAACAACTTTTTTTTTATTTCTATTTGACAAAAAATAGCATCGTTATAAGACTTTTGAGGCAGCAAAAAGTTTTTCTCAATACGTAAAAAATTCCTCAGGTGAATTTTCTTCAAAAACGCAACGAAAGGGAACGAAACATACAGAAGGAAAGTTTCCTTAGAAACTTTTCAAGGAGGAATGCTAAAACATCTTTCATAAATTTACATTATGAGTACTACAAAGAATAAATTAAAAGATAATTCAACTTTTTCCCGAAAGATGTCCAAGCATGTGAAGTTTCTCATTGTAAAACATCTCCATTTCATAAGTGTAAAACGCGAATATAATTCAAGAGAAAGTGCAGAAACTTCCGTGCAAATTCATACATCAACAAAGAATCCAGAATAATGCCTATCTCCACAACAGCAAACGTCAAATCGATGAATTTTTCGCTTTGTTTAGCCAACCTGAAGTTTCTCAAACGAAATTGAAAAACGCTATCTTAAAAAATCGCATGCCCCGGCGTATTTGCTTGAAGAAGCACATGCTTCGCAGAAAAGGCTGCCTAATAATTCTATTCGCGATATAGAACACGAAAGGGAAAGAAGCCACGCTTGGCCGCTAATGGTCTCACGTTCCGTGCATTCGAAATAAGAGAGGAAGATGGAATGCGGAGAATTATTTCCATTATTCGCTTTCTTTTATAGAGCATTTCGTTAAAATCCCGCATCTTTCACTGGAAAAGGACGCCAGTGGGTATTGTAGCTGGAAGTTAATTTGGTTGAAGAAACGTTATATACAATCGATCTGGGAGCAAAAAAAAAGTTGAGAGGCTTTTTTTTGTAAAGGTGATTCTCTTACCGAAAAGAATATTGCAGAATTGTAAATGCAATTATGGTAGGAATCATTCGAAAACAAAATTGTTTGAATTCAAAGCACAAGGCACATTTTGTTATGATGGAACAAAATTGACTGCACAGTAACTTTTAGATTACGTGATGAATATACGCCACTACAAATGTGTATTGGAGGAAACATCTTCTTGTAATTTGTACAACCAGGAATGATTTAGCAAAAAAAAAAAAAGAAGCAATTGTATTGATTAAAATGAACGCTTAGACTTGCAACATACCGTATTTATGTGAATCTAATGCGCCATTGAATCTAATGCGCATTCCTATTTTAAAACTTTAAATAATAATAAAAAAAATGTTTGTCGGTGAATGTAATGCGCATCAATGGTATGAGGAATTTATTGAATCTTATTTTATACAACAATGGATTTGTATAAAAACTATCAATTAATGCTCATCGTCGGCCTCATAGCTGTCTAACTTTAATTTTAAGATAGAAACACTGGCGTTTTTGTTTAGGCTGTTGGTCGGCTAGTTTTTAGCGTATCACTCGAATCTAATGCACAAACCAATTTTGAATACTACATTTGGCCAAAAACGATGCGCATTGGAAAACGATGATTGAAAGATTTTTATTTCAATTAATGAAACTAAACTCAACAGTTTTCTAGGTTTACTTTATAATTTTAAATTTCGCTAGTCAATCCGAATACATTGAAACGACTATATTATTAAAGCGGCATTTTTTCTCCTAAGAATCTAAACTCATTACAGATCAAAGCATTTTGACAAATTGCAATTCAAAACATACAAGTCAAATAAGATCAACGTGATTCATTCAATTTTGACGTCTCACAAGACATTGATGAATCACTCGGCACTTCTCAAAGGCCCATCACTTAATTTAAGTTGAAAACAAAATTTCTATTATTTATTTCTTTTTTGCAGATGTCTTATGGTTAGGAATTTCAGCTCAAAATATTGTGCTTGAAGTATTTACTGTTTTTAAAACCTAACTAATTGCTAGTATCAATCCATCAACTGTAAAATCCGGGAGCTATTTGAATGAAGCGAGAAGGGAGCGGTTCACTAATTTTATTATTAATCATTCGTGAAGGCAGAAAAACATATTGCAATTTCAAAGGAGCTGTTCAAACTTTAAGGAGGTCAGTAAGAAAGTTCAAATATAGTGAATTAAAATTGTAAAACTTGTCCAATTCTTGGAAAGTAGTTTACTTCCTTCTTTGTATGCTTTCATTTTAATATTGTGTAAGTTAACTCAATATTGAAAAAAAAAAACAATTGTTAGAATCTGGAACCATTTAGGAACTATGCCCGCCATGAAGAAGTACATGAATTTCATATTGGTTTTTCATACATAAAAAATGCTCAGATTTTTAAGTGATTCGTTAAAAAAAGTAGAAGTCAGATGGTTGATTGAAGAATAAACTGAATCAATCAACACTTACCGAATTCTGTTGACGTTTGAGTCGCTATGCTTTCGCAATTCGGAATGTAATTCCTTTCACATACAGAGACATTAGAATTTTCATTCGGCAATGCAGTAAAATTTGGGGATGACTTCGCCTCCAAGCTGGACCTTGCTGGTAAGGAGGATTTAGTGTCATCGGGCTGGACGTCAGCATCATCATCCTGGAGAGAGGTCTGGACGGAGGAGTCCTTTGTGTCAACTGGAGTTAGACTGGCGTGGCAGCATCTCGGAAAAGAGGAACTTTGAGATGAACTAGAAGTATGTGTCCAAGGTCTTGAGACGCTGTTCCATTCCAGTCGTTCAATTCCTGAAACGTGAACAAATCCAAACTTATAATGTGCAGTTTCAGGAAAAAGAAAACATGGAAAGAAAATAAGAATTGTTTTTCCAAAACAAAATCAAATTAAAATAAAATAATTAAATAAAATTAAATAATTACATACATAAATAAATAAAACAAGTTCAATATTTCAAGATCGTGAAGCAAGTAATACATGTTTTATAAAAAATAAAGTATAATTGCAACATGGAACGGAAATTTTACAAACAGAATTCGAATGCATAAAATTAATTTTCAACAGGGTTAATAGATAATGGAAAATGAAGACGAAAAAGAAATTCTAAATTATATTTTGATTGAATCTATTTTATTCTTTGGCAGGTCATCGCTTGATATTATAATACAATGAACATAAATATCAATAATAACGATACTAATAAGAAGAAGAATGAAAATAATTGTTATAACAGCAAAATTTCGTTCTGTAAAAACACACAACCCATGATTCAAAAGCAGAAAGTGAGGTATGTTAACGATATTTTGAATTGGAGACAAAAATATTTACTTGCAATAACTGTGAGTGAAAGCGTTTTATTTGAATGGCTCTAAAACGTATTGAAATATAAAATCTAGTGATACTAACAGTTCAAGTAACCATGTGCCTAAATTTAAAAATACAGTGGAATTTTTATGAAGAGCAGTACTTACAAGATTATAGAAAAGTAATTCTTTTGTGGTGATGGAAATCTTAAAATGTAACAGCAATGTCCAAAAATATTGAGTATTTAAAAGGATCATAATTAAATTCCGGTTTCAAAAGTACTTTGCTGAAAAAAAAACTTTGTTGCAGAAGTAAATCAATATTTCTTATGTATAGAAGATGTTTTTGTTTGACCTATGTCCCTGTTAAAGGATCAGCATGAGTCTATTGAAACCAAAACTCACGTTTGAAGCAAAGATGTACCATTTAAACAATGAAATGATGCAAATAGCAGCAAGAGTATTTTACTCTCAAGCGCAAAGTAACATTGCAAAATAATCGTTTAAACAGCCATGAACTATGAAGAGTAATGGACGGAAAAAAACGTGGAATAATTATTTCTAATAACACTTTAAGGATGATGCGCAGTTGAAGTTACAAAACAGCTTAAAAGTGAAAACGTGAAAATTAGTTCCCATAATGCAGGAACATAGTATAATTTTCTTTGTTCCTTTTAAAATTAAATTTTGTAGAAAATTACAATGTATATTATTGCGATAAACGAGGCTAAGGTCGGAAAAACAATATACGATTACTGTGCGTAACTGATTGCTAATTATTAAATCTATGTGAAGCATTGATTATTTTTTTATTTTCTGATTGGCCAAGCAAATATATTCTCACTTTACTTCCTTTATGTGTCTTTAATTTGTTTACAGTTGCCGCTTTGCTCCTTTTCTTTTCCCTACCAACTTTTTTTTTTTAACATTTAGGTATTTATTTAGTTTCTTAGAAAAGCTTTCAGTTTCTTCTTTGTCATTTGTTTGAATTATTTGTATTTTTTTTTAATGGGAAAACACATGCTGTAATAGCCCAATTTGCAAAAATTATTTTAATTTGTGCTGTAATAAAGTTGGCTTTCGGTGTGGCACAAAGGCAAACATTTTACTTCTAGCTATTATTTTAATTGAAAATCTCAGGTCATTCAACTTTAGGTTCAAAGATGCTATACATCAAAGTTCTCTATAGTATTGTGAATTAAGTACAAGACAAGAATAACCTATTGAGCAATCAAGACTTATTAATTTCTTCTTATTATTACTTATTTATTTATTTTGTTTTGACGTTTCTCTTACAAAAGTAGTTTGGCAGATAGCGAATCAGGGGATCCACTGTTTTACTTGGTGAGTTTAGTGGAGCTTGGCTCGGCAATGTCGTACTGTTGTTGATTGATAGCAACTCTCTTGATCAGTTCTGTACCTCAAAATCAGATTAACGCAAGTCCGTTTTCGTAATTTTTCAGTAGAGGACAAAAACGTGTGTGAAATGCGTGCAAAGGCGGGGACTCGCGCTCTTTTAAAGCTGCTATATAATTGTAAAGGAATTCCTTTGATAGAATACCATTCGCATGATTCGATGCGGAATAAGGTTCTACACACACTGCCGTAATACATTGAAAATCGCCATTTTTGGACTTACGCCGCGCCGTTCTGGTTCTGAGGTATTTATTGTAAATTAATTAAATTACTTTTATACAAATATTTTTTTGTGGAGGATGATTTTCTTGTATGTTATTGATTTTCCACCTCGCTTTATTTGTTTATTTATTTTCTACTATTATTTTCATTATTTGTGAATGATAACTCTTATCGCATCTTAGTGGTGTCCACAGCAGGTTCTTTTTCATGATTTATTACAGCGTACATAGCATAGAAAAAACGAAAAGGTTGGGTCATATGGTGGATCTCATCTTACCTTTCTCGACGGAGATGAGCAAGTGCTGCAACGCAGCAGTCAGTTGGTCATCATTTATCATGACGTCGGGCTCGATGGTCCGCATCCAGTCCATGGCGAATGCGAATTCGTGGTCATTTATCTGAACTTGCGTTGAACTGGTATTCACCCCACACTGAAAGCCCCCTCGACAGTTTTCAGTCTGATTCCGTCCAGTTGCCAAAAATAGAAGTTGACAAGAATATGCTGGATTTCTATCTTTAAACTTGAAGATGATGGCCTGTAATAAAGGAAAATCGTGTAATATAAGTAAACTAGCAGTACCCGCACGGCTTTGCCCGTGGTATAAAATTAAAAGTTCATTTGTAAAATAATTAATATAGCAGAAAAAATACTCTATTTTAGTTATAATTCAACTACAATTCCTTCAAAGTATGATATAAAAATTTGGTATGGGCCCTACACTACTTCCTTTTACGTGTACATTTCTTAGTAGATGCCTTAAGTGCTAAAATAGTGCTTGGAGGGAGTAAGATAACAATTCAAACATTTATATCCCTAGTTTGCCACGAAACAATGCAAAAAAATGTTTTACAATGATTAATCTCCAAAATATCGCCGATTTTAACATCATTCAGTGAATTTTTCGCAAAATATCACCAATAGCGCCAAATTGAACCCCCCCACCCCAAAAAAGTTTTTAAAAAAATCGCAAATTTGTCGCCAAATTGGCAAAATATCGCTAATAGCGCCAAATTGAGTCCAAATAAAAAAAAATCGCCAACTTGGCGATATGTCGCCAAAGTGGCGACAAATACTTCGCGACCAAAGGCTTGGCGATATATCGCCAAGTGGTCGCGCCAATTCATCTGCATTGAAATTAACACTGATTAACTCCAAAAAGGGGGTAAAGCATCCCCTTGTGACATTCAAATGAAACCCCAACTGGAGATGCACAAAAATAAGCCAAAAGAGAAAATAAGAACAATTTTGTTGCTCACAGAAACCAACAGAAATCTTACCAAAATTTGAAAGAAGAAGAAAGTTTCCTTTCCCAGCTTTAAAAACAAAACAATACATTTTCCGAAATGAAACACTTTAAAAAGAACGTTGCAATGTCACAATTTATACGATATTTGGTTAATCTTTGTGCTTTGGGTACCCCTTTCTCGCTAAATGGGCGATAGACGCTCCTACTACTGTTTCTAAACGTTGCTAAAATCAATATTGCTGAAATGCGAAATCTATAAAAATGGAAAAAAAAATCCGCCAAATCTTTTAATTAAGTCATTAGTATATTGGAAACAGGGTGGCCAGAAAAATACTACGCTCCTTATTTGGGCCGAAAAAATACTACCGTAGTATCAAAAATACTACTTCTGGCAACCCTGGAAAAAGAACGAAACAAAAATAAGTATGAACACGTAACCATAGTAACAGCATGAAAAGTTGATTTCCGTTGATAAAATAATTCATTTCATTAACCATTTTAGAATCGTTTGGCTTGCTTTACTGAAGGTAAGCCTTGAATTCCGGGATTCTAAAAACAATTGTTACAGCTCTCCTGATGATCGTAGAAACTTCGAAAAAACTTCATTTTGTGCAGAAAATTTCAAGCTTTCGAATGACATAAGACTTGAAAATGTGTATAAAATATTTCTTCCCTATTTTATCGAATTTCCGCTAAGAATTCGAATAGAAAAAGAACGAAATGGAATTTTCGAAAAATCGCTTCGAGGTGCAAAACTACATGCTACAAACTAATTTTGTACCAAGTGGCATGAAAATCGACCGAACGGTTTTGGCGCTACGCGCGTAACAGACAGACAGAAGGAAAGACAGAGAGACAAACTTTCAGCTTTATTATTAGTAGAGATTAGAACTTAATGAAAATGGTACGAACTTTGACTGATTAGTGATAAGGAGCTACATGGTTCCATAGACTGTTGAGTCAAAAAGAGCATTTCTCTATTTCATTACGTTTACAAATAACATTATTCAGCTTCATGTAATTTTCGGTGGTAACAAAAAACATAAACAAATCAAAACAATGAAGTTCAATCAGAAGGCTTGAAATGCAATTATCACAATTTCAAGCAGAGTTTCAAATCGAATTGTGAAAAAGTAAATTCGGCTCTTACGAGATACGGGGATTATTTTACGCAATATAGCCTATAGCTCTACAATATAATGCACAACATAGCATAGTATATAATAAAATACAGCTATACATTTTAGCAGTAAAAAACCAGGCAAATTGTTCTTCAACTTAAGAACCATTTTATGAAATTGTACAATACCTCAGGGTGTCCTAAAGCTTTTAAACAAAAGTCATTACCTTAGTTTATTGTTTCTTTGCATAGCACTTTGTAAAAATCAATAAGTTAGGAATGCAGTTTTCAGTTTTAGTTTTTAGCAAACAAAACTAGAACTGAACTTGGTTTGACAAATTGTAAAAAAAAAAGTGTACACAAAATGTTTGGAAATTTTAATGCTTCCATGCAAAATAATTATGATTTATCTACTAATTTTCCAGGATAAGAAAACTAACGAAGGTTTTATGATATTAGTAGTGGTGAAATAAACCATTAACTTCAAAACTTAGCCTCTTGAACAAGCACAAGTCAACATTTTCGAAATGTGTTGCACAATGCGAAAACTATAGGATGGTTAATGTTACAATGAGAAAGAAGCGCTTTTGAAACCAGTGGCTAATTTTGATTAAACACATACACGCACATGCAACAGAAATTTCGTTTATCTAAGCTTTTCGTAAATGAGGAAGCAGAGTGTAAAATACACTTAAGAGGAAAAATAAGCCGAGGAAATGCAAATGTGCAGGGACGCCCCAAAAGTGAACTTTTGGGAGGGAAAAAAATCTTCAATCTACCGAAAGGAACTCCGAATTTTATTGAATGACACGGTATAAGCATGCAAACACACCTACATCCATTGAAGAAAGCCATAGGTTGTCACAATTTTTTAAAAAATGCTCTTTTTCATTACTTTCTTCAAATTTTCTGAGTAATATGATAAAATTTGTCAGAATAGAACAGTTTAGGATATCACGGCAACCTCCCATGACCTTAGCAGCTCTACAAATATGCACATAATCTTAAATATGTTTCTGTAATTCACGATCAAAATTGAGCAGCATAATTTAAAAACGTACATTCATAGTTCCAGCCTTCGGTCAGTAACATTGCCATTTGTTCTTTAACTTTGAAGTTATCAAAATTTTCAATTGCAACAACAGCTGTGAAAGAAAAGGTCAAAAATCTCATACGCATCTTCTAAAACTTATGTAATGGAAAACCTGTGTAGAACTACGGGTGAAGATATTTCTTCACATAAAAATGATCCACTTTATTTCTTATATTTTTATAGCTCGAATTCATTTAAAAGCACGATCAAAGTAAAAAATTAATTATCTCTCTCTCTTTTTAAAAACATTTTATTCAAATTGCTTCAACACGATGGACAACTTGTACCAGAGAAATGAAACATTTGAAATAATGTTTAGGAAAACATTAATCATCCTAAGGCATACATGATTATTTCTACTATTGCAGAACCGCTGCAACACGTTGTTTTACACAACCTCATCCAGGCGTTATTTGTAAATAATTTGATAACTGACACTTTTGCAAACGAAACTGGTACTAACATCAAAGGATTTGCGCTGTGAAATGATTACACTGTTAAATAATGTATTGTAATAACAAAGAATCAGAAATGCGAATAATTCTGTAATGACAAAGAATTTAAAATAAAATCTTAAATAGAAACGATTTCTTTCGATGGATTTTTTGGTTTTATTTCGGTTTATTTATTTATTTTATTTATTAATAGCATTTCTCAAGCATGTATTCTTGACAAACGAGCGAAAGAAGAAGTGATAAAAATATTTAAAGAAAATAAAACGAAACAAAAAAATAATTAAGTAGTAAAGAAAAGTTTTGTTCTTGTACATATTTCCAATGTAAATATACGAATTATAAATCGGTAACTAGTAGTCTATCAAAAGTGTCTGCATACTTATGCTTTTCAACAAGTTAGTAAAAAATGTTTACATCGTATGAATACTTGATTCTTTACACTGCAAAAAATGAACTGTTGTTTTCATAGTATAAAACTGGCAGCAGAGGTTCCAAATTAAAACTGTATAATTCACAGTAATAAACTGTAAAGCAAGCAATTTAACGGTTTCTTACTGTAAAGTTAGAAGTTTTAGTTTATTGCCGCAAAATTGAGCTGAATGATACTGTAAAAACAACAGTGTAACACTGGTAGCAGAGATTTCAGTTTAAAACTGTAAAATGCACGGTAGTAAGCTGTAAAATTAGCAATTTTGTAGTTTATTACTGTAAAATCAGCAATTTTACAGTCTATTACTGTAAAATTAGCAATTTTACAGTTTATTGCTATAAAATTAGCTGTATTATACTGTGAAAACAACATTTAATTTTACAGAGTGGGGAATAGATGAACCTTTTTATAAGGCAGAACAGCGTATTCATTAAATTTAGGGATGGACCGGATATCAGGTAACTATCCGGTATCCGGCCTATCCGGCTTATTTTTTAAGTATCCAGTACTTCCGGATATCCGATCCGGCTGACCGCCCAGGATACGGATATCCGGAAGATTTTTGCAGGATATCCGGCTAAGTATCCGGTATTGATGTGGGGAATATCCGGAATTGATGTGAGGGTTATCCGGTATGATGTGAGGACCTAATTAAATATTCTTTTTTATAAAAATCTTAGTTAAAAATTTCACTGTTTGATAAACCTTTTAGATGATGTAATTACTTTTCATCTTTCCTTTTTACCAATTTTTTAAAACAAAAATTGTGTTATTCCTCCGACTGTGTACTGGACATAGAAGCATTCTGCATATTTGATTTTTCACAATTGCCAGATAAAATATGATTGTCTTCAGCTTTTCAAAAATATTTTAGTTAAAATATTTAGAAAGAAAAGGCTACAAACCTTCAAGGATTAATGTGCGACAAAAGTTTGAAAAAAACTTACGATCATATCGTTAGTTCATAAAAATTAATCGCAGTAGCTTTTAATATAAATTCTCAAATTATTTTATTTATTGAATTCTTTTATTTTTAGTTTTTGTGCTTCTAACAAAAATTGCGATCTATTAACACCCAATGATGTTGTAATTAGATATTTTTTATTGCCACTATTATTGCTTTATTATAATTGAAAATAACATACACTAAATAACCTATCTAACATTGACGAAAGTTTTCTTTTAGATAATGAAAACATCTGTCCCCATGAATCGTCGCAACTTAAAACCATGCTTTTTTTTTTTTGAAAGAGTTTAAATGTGTGTAAAGAAATTTTGAATTTTGCACTTTGTTTCGTTCTTTCTTTTTGTAATACCTTCCTTTCAGAAAAGATATTTCTCTGCTATTAGAATCTTTTCACGTCTGTCACGCCGCTCCGTAACTCCTCGAGAACATGTTGAGCATGACCCTCAATAACATTCAATCGAGTTTCGATAACTCAAAGCTTTATAAACTCAAATATACCTTCATTTCAAAGTTTTCATTTGGTCCCAAATTCTTGAAAAGACGGTAGGAACTGCTTGTAACTCGTCCCTTGGGACTATGAGCTATTGAGACTTGACTGTATATAAGATGTTAATTTGCATCATTAGAAAGTGTATTTTGTCTTTTAGAATTTAAGTAAAACTTTAAGTTAATTATTTAGATATAAGTTTATTAATTTATTTTTTAAAGTGAACATGTTTAGAATAATTTTAAATAATAATGATAATATATCGGTCATTTCAGCGAAAATGGTACAAATCAGTCCTGATACTTCAGAATTTTGGGAATTAATTTTAATGTTTACCACCAATTAATTATATTTTTTTTATTTGTTCTCCATCTAATTGTGTGTAACCAAGTATTACTTATTTAGGCATAAGCCATTTATAAAGGACCCCCACCCAAAAAAAAAAAAAAAAAAAATTCTTTGGCAAAAGAAGGAAAAAATGATCTGCCCCAGCTTCAAATTGCTAGGACTTAAAATGCAATTTAAGATTAAGCTGAAATGCAACAACAAAATCATTTGCAATGCACAGCACAAAAAATGCTTCTGACACCCTTTCTGCTGATTTTTATGTATGTAAACAAAAAAATCTTGGAAAAACACCTATTTATCTTTGTTCCTAGATTTTTTTTTATGTTTCAAACTGTCCACTCTGTTACAAGCCTTTCAGAAATAAAATAAGCAATCACATTCAATGTGATATTTTTTTTTAATAAGTACAAGTAATGTATCTGCTTTGATTACTTTGATACATTGAATTACATAATCAGTAACTAAGATAAGCCTAAAATTCTTTGCTGATGATAGTTAATTTGCACTGTGGGATGTCCACTTTGTTACAGTCGCATTAATAGTGCAAAAAATATTTTTTCTTGAAATTGCAGACAGAATTAGTTTTAGGATGCTTAGTTCATTTTATACTTGTTCTGTAATTAACTTTTCTTTACAATTAAAAATATATTTTTCAAACCTCATTTGTCTCCTCTGTTACGCAAACTGGTCGAACTATTCAAAACCTTTAATGAATGACTCATATATACAAGCCATTTACACTTTATTATGCACAAATAAACAGAGAATAATTTTTAAAACAATGATTAGTTGGCGAAAATTACTTCATTTGATAAACTTAACTCGACAATTTCAGACATGATTTGTACCATTTTGGCTGGAATAACCCATAAATATAACATTTGCATCTCGGAATGTATCTTTATTTTTTCAAAATGAAGTTGACTTTCGAGGTGATCGTTTAAGAATTAGTTTATTAATTTGTTTTTAAAAAAGTGAATATGTTTAGCATGACCCTTAATGTATTTAAAATGATAATTTGCCACTTTTAAGAATGTGTATCTTAATTTTTTGGAACTAAAGTAAAATTTCAAGTTGATTATTTAAGTAAAGTTTACTCATTTGTTTTTTAAAAAGTGAACAACTTTAGCATACCTCTTAAAAGTATATTTAAACTGCTGATTTGAATCTTCAGAAAACATGTTCCTTTGTTTTTTGGAGTTATATAAAATTTTTAACTGATTATTTGAGTATAACTTTATTATTATTATTATTATTTAACACACTGGTCCTGTTTTAATATTTTCTTCTTTAACTTGTATGTTAGAAAAAATACATGCATATTATTCTTTAAAAAAAAAGAATTTCAAAGCAAAATTTTGCTTTATATTATTGCAAAATTAGAAATAAGAAAATGTGTTACTTTGTAATGAAGTTTAAATTCATAAAATTCTAATAAAATATGTATCAATTTGAAAAAAAAAAAAAACGTTTATCTGAGCTTAGTTTTTTTTCCTTTTTTCTTTCTGTTTCTTTCTTTTTTTTAAAATATTGGTGAAATATTTAATAACTGTATCATTTACGTAGAAACCTATTGAAATTATATTGAAACAGAAAAGCTTTAAAATTTAAACTAAGAATAATTAAAAGTTTAAACTTTGAGTACACTGCTCGACATTGAAAATGCAACACCAAGAAGGAGTGGTCAGAAATTGATGAAATTTGGTAAGAAGACAGAGACAGCATGGAACAATAAGTGATATTTATTTCAAAATAAATAAGCAAAATTTAGAGCGAGGACGGCGTCGGCTCAGTAAGAAGTAGGACCACCGCGGACAGCGATGCACGAAGAAACACGTCTAGGCATGGAGTCAATAAGCCTGCGGATGGTGTCATGAGGGATGGCACTCCATTCCCTTTCAACCATTTGCCACAGTTCGTCCTCTGAAAGAGGCAGTGACAGGTTCTGCAAATGGCGTCCAATCACGTCCCACACATGTTCGATTGGTGACAAGTCGGGAGAGTATGGTGGTCAGGAAAGCATCTGTACACCTCGTAGAGCATGTTGGCTGATTCGAGCACCTTGAGGCCGGGCGTTATCATGTTGAAAAATTGCATTTGGCAGACCCTGAAGGTAGGGGACTGCCACCGGCCGCAGTACATTATCTACATATCGTTGGGCCGTCATAGTGCCCCGAATACAAACTAGAGGTGATACAGAATTGTATGCAATAGCGCCCCAAACCATTATGCCACGTTGTCGCGCTGTGGGGCATTCCACAGTTACTGCCGGATTCGATCTTTCTCCACGTCGACGCCACACCTATGCGATGACTATCGCTGGACAAACAGAAGCGGGATTCATCTGAGAACACTACGGTTTGCCATTCTTAGCGGGGGCCGTGATTGCAGGCCACGTGCAACCAGTAGACGGGAAATGGTTCTGGTCGACACAGGAACATCCAGGGTACCTTGCACGTGCTGCAGAATCGACATACAAGTGACTTGCGGGTCCGCCACAGCTTGTCGGTGAATCCGTCGATCCAAGCGGTCTGACGTCACTCTGGCTGCACCTGCACCCCTCAATGTGGCTACATTTCCTCGTTCCAACCATCTCCGACACAGCCGATGCACAGTGCTTGCATCCATGTGGGTATGAGCTGCAATTTGACGTATGGACCAACCTCCCCTTCTCAGTCCGATCACCATACCCCTTGTAAAGTCGTCTATATGCTGGAAGTGTCTTCGTTGAGGACGGCGTGGCATTTCCTCCTATCACACGTATCCTTCGAGACAAAAACCAAATTTCTCCGATAATTAGTCTGGCAGAAAAACCAACATGAACATAGCTCACTTTTCAACTTCATTCTCTTATATCTTACTTCACGTGCGTCGGAGAGCTGCGCATTTCATATCATTTGTATAACTCAGTGACGTGCGTCTACGGTAAAATTTGCATGAATTTCTGACCACTCCTTCTTGGTGTTGCATTTTCAATGTCGAGCAGTGTATATACAGAAATATTTAATTCAATCTTTTAAAGTTTCGTCTATTTTGATAAAAATACATAATTTAGAAAGAAATCACAATATGCTAGTGTTTCATTTCATATGTAGCGCTACTCCTGTACAAATAAAATAGAGGCTTTAAAAATTAATTTAAATGTATTTAACATGTTCTTAAAGAAATTATGCGAGAAACAACTTTGATTTATTGTTTTGAAGCTGCATTACATAAAAATAAGCGAACATGCAATGTAATTGTAATGCCGGATATCCGATATACGGCGTGTGATGAGCCACCGGATATCCGATATCCGGTATCCGGCAAAATCACTATCCGGTCCATCCCTACATTAAATATTGCCAACATTTGAAATGGGAAATTAAAATTGTAAAACTTTTTTTCTGAATTTAATACAGAGTCATCATTGTCATTAAAAAATGGCGAAATATAAATAAATAAATAATTTGCATTAAAAACTACATGACCTTATTCAGCACATTTTTCTTATAAGACGTCCAGAAGTTACGTCATTGGTTGAAGGGAGCCAATAAGGTAGATTTAACATTATTTCCTTTAGCAAACAAAAGCAAAAAAAAAAAAAAAAACAACAGTAATTTATTTTACACACTGTAAAAGTTTGAAATATGATAAATGTCAACATTAAGCAGTGAATATCAACATTCACATACAAAAGACATCAGTTGAAGACCGAATATCGTCAGCGAATAACTGGTAAGTCTCCAATTTCGGTCCTTCGCGGTTACATATGTTAATGTAAAAATATATACACAGCTTTTGTCGAATTCATGTACTACAAAAATTAGTAAAAAAAAAAAAGAAACATTAACTTTTCAGAATTCTTCATGTTTCAGAATTAATCTTGAGAGAGAGAGAGAGAGATAAAAAATCATTTTGAAGTATTTTATAAAATAAAAGTTCATTGAGTGCAATAAAAAGAGATTTTTTTCGCTGCAATTTATATAAAAAAACAACAATAACCAAATGTAGTTACACAAAAATGAAAGACTATTTTACTCACATAAAGCTCCATACCACTAACAACATATCAGAAAATTCTTATGCGTTGACCAGAAGGA